>PVKZ01003656.1:0-120545 GCA_004027375.1 Macroglossus sobrinus | reverse complement strand
AGCGGTGGTTATGGAACGTCATCATCACTTTAACAACACCCCGAGGCTCTTGTAAAAACACAAATAACTGGGCTCCACCTCCTGAGTTTCTGAGTCAGTAGGGCTGGAGTGGAGACAGGGAATTTTCGCTTCTAACTTGAATTCACAGGTAATGCTGATGCTGCTAGCTCAGGGACAACACCTTGAGGGCCACAGTGCTATTCAAAACTTCTGCCTACCTCCTCCAAATCAGGATACTTCAAGGTTTTCTGCATCACTTCTGTGGTTTAGGGACAGGTGGCATTTAGGGAAAGATGATCTGCCTGTGGCCCAAACACATTCCTTCCCAGGCTAATCACTGACGCCAAGAAGCCAAAAGGCAAGTAATCATCAGACAGCGGCTGAAGGTCAGGCTAACCGAGTTCTTGCAGACTCTGCCCTCGCACGTGACCGCTGGGCGTCTACACCTCTTTGCGTTTTGTGCCTCCTCCCCGCCCCCGGGACCTGATTGCCGAGTAGAGTCGCTGGACGAACCCGGTGTCTTCCCGGCCTGTGGCGGTGTGTGGCCCGCGATGGCTCTGCTAGACGTGCTCTTCTGCTGCCTGTTGGCCGTCTGGCACTGCCAATCCGGCCTCGGACTGCCCCTGGCGCCCGCTGGCGGCCAGAGCCCCGCTCCGGCAGTGGGTGAGTCGTGCGCTGCCCTTTCTCTCCCGGGACCTGCTGGAGAGCGCTGGGGCGGAAGCGTCGGCTCACAGTCAGGACATGCTCAAGGGCAGCAGAGCGCCCTGGCCGGCGCTGGGGCGAACTGGACGCCAGACGCGCAGGGCGCCCGCTCTCGCTGCTGGGCGAGGGCGGCCCTGGGAGAGGTCGGGGCTCGCCTGCAGTGGGGCGCTCCCAGCGGGCGCGGCGACTGGATTCCGCCTCCCATGCAGTGGTTTAACACTTTGTCTCCGGGTGTTTATTCCTGGGGGAGGGAAAGAAAAGCTGTGTGCCTCCAGGAACAAAGCTGGGAGTGGGATGTCCCGCACTACCAGCGGACTCGAGCTGCCCAGAACAGAGGGGGAGCTGCAAACTTCCCCGCACACTTCAGGGGTGTACATTTCATTGCGACACAGAGTATGGCTGTCCTGTTCACCGAGTTTTGTGGCCTTTTATTGCCACTCAACCAGGCAGAGTACAGTTACAGTCTCGGTGCTACCCACTACTTACTCTATGGTTGAACTCATGGGGCCTTCTTTTCACTTTACCTGGATGTTGGACTCTCAGCATACGGGACCAGTCAGTCTCCCCACCCCCAACCCCACCCCCATTCATACCACTTAACACAGTGCCTGTTACGGTGGTGGTTCTCAAAATGTGGTCTGGGAGCAGCAGCATCTGTGTCACCTAAACTTACTACAAATGCAATTTTTCGACCTTTACCATGATCTACCGAATCCAAAGCTCAGAGAACTGGGGCCCAACAAGATGTTTAACAAACCTTCAAGGTAATTCTGATAGACGCTGGAGTTTGAGAACCACTGGTCCAGAATAGGTAAATGTTGGATGAGAGATTTTACGATGCTATTTGAGACTTCATTTTCAAAGATTGAGAAACCCACACCTCGCAGACTCCCTTTACATAATAATTGCTCTGTTCATTTAGAGGAGAGAGAGTTAGGTAGGTGGGGTTCTTGTCCTGTGTTTTGGGCATAGGCTTTTCTGAAACTCAGCGTAGTGCATAATCTGAAACCTCTTCTCTGTCACTCTTGCTTTCTCAGGGGACTTTGGAAATTCTCTGTGAAAAACGCCTCCTCTTTGTCTGAAAGCCAAGTCCCCGTGACTCAGCTGTCAGGCATTTGAAAGCAAAAACTGTAAATCTGGTTTCCCAATTGTCAGTCATAACAAGAAATTGTTCCAAAATACTTACGAATGCTGGTTCCTGCTTTTCTTAAAGCTGGAGCTGTGTCTAATTATGTGGCTGTTTAGGATTTTGAGATAAAATGTCTCAGGTTGCATGAGAACAATGGCAAATTCATGTTTTGCCTTTAAAAATCTGATTACTAAACACCTCTCTATTTTGCAGGGAAGCAACAAGGTTGAGTAACCTAGGAAGAAGGGACAGAGGTAACTGGGTTTCAAAAAGCTGATGCTTAAGTGTTGATTTATCAGTTTCCTGCTGTATATATTATTTTACATGTTTTTCACTTGATGTGACCTTCCCCTTCTCTCCCTCCCAGCCCAAAATGCTTGGACTTCCTTACAACACCCACCATGACTGGCCTCTGCTCATGTGTGTGCATGCATGCGTGTGCGCGTATGTGCTCAAATTCCCCCTCTCAGTTTTCTGTCCAGTCAAGTCCTGGGTTGTCAGAGGACAACAATCCAAGGTAGCTTCACCTGAGTGTGTTATTCACAATTCTTTGATGTAATGGGTAAGGACCTGCTGGACTATTTGGTAGGAACTGATGTTCTAAACAAATAAACAAGAACACTTATTTTAAACAGTTATATGTCCAGACATCTGAATTATAGTTTACTTTAGGGTAAATTAAAACTTTATGAGATGAATTATAAGATTTTTTGGGTGTAATTTTGAGACTTTATCTAGCTATGTTGACAGCACACAGATAGATTGCACAGACATTTGTGAACATCTTTTAAAGGTTATCTGTAGAACAAGAGAGTACTTGTGGTATAGTGAAAAGAAGTTTGAATTATGAGCTAAAGATTCTGGATTGGATTGTGGGCTCTGCCGTAGGCCAGGTCTATGGTCTTGGAGACATACCACACATACCACACACACACACACAGAATTTTGTATGCAGTTTTATTAGAGGTGAGAGATGAGGACTTTAGAGGTTCATTATTCATGGGTCCCATGTTAAGAACCCATCAAAGCTTCATTCTGGACTTCTATTTAAAGACACTTGTCAGTGCCTCTATTATTATTATCCTTCATTTACCTGTCTGGTAATGCAGTGTAGTGGAAAGAATACTGACTCCAAGTCTGGAGAGACTGGTTCCAGTTCAGCTTTCATTGCTGAGTCACCATGCGAGCCTGAGGAAACCCTGAAATATGCCTATGCTTAATTAAAACATGTTTGATAAGGGTGCACTATAGGTCAGACATTTTCTAGATGCTGGGAATATATAAATGTCAGTATTAAATTATGTCAGAGGAATGTGTCCTTAATGTGTTTCCAGTTTTGGTTTACAAAAATTTAATATCTTTATAATCTCATGTCCCTTAATTATCACAGCATCTCACATAGGGGTCGTCATTATCTATTTAACATTTGTTGAGTGAGACAGAGGGCATTTGAAGGTGAGCATACACAGAGGCAGTGTGTGCAGTGGTGAAGAGCATCTGGAGTCACATTTCCTGAATCCCTGTCTTTTCTATGTTATATATGACATATGTGACTTGTGCTGCAGTTCTTTACCTGTAAAATGGAAATAATGATGAGTTAATACATGTAAAGCATAGAAAAACCAGTACTAAACTTACCGTAAATACTTGATGAATTTTAACTATTCCTTGGAAATGAGAAAGTGCAATCTCAAATTCAAACTTGGTTTACAAACTAATAACAGTACAACTGAACTTACTAGATGCCAGGTACCTTTTACAAGCTTTACTTTTACTAAGTCACTCACCCCTCATAGAGCAGGTAGTAATAGTATTTCCATTTTACAGATGAAACAAGCCAAGATAACACAGCTAGATTAGTAAGTGGAGCTTGAGTTCAAAATCAAACAGTCTGACTGTAGTCTCTTTCTTAACCATAACACTATACTGTTCTGTGTGCAGTTTACTGTACCTTAACATTTTACAAATAATAGAATACATGTTTATAGAAAAATGAGATGCACTATATAGTTATATGCCAAAGAAGAACAGTTTTCAGGATGATTCTGAGCTATTCGCCAACTCTACTTTGCATGTTGGATAAAGTACATCTAAACTGAAAAATGAAAGTTGGCATAGTTTCTGCATTATAAAATAACATAAATCACTTGGCAAATGTTTTTAAATGTGAACTGAGCACAAAAAGTAATTGAGCACAAAAAACTATTTTATGTCTACTTTCTTCTAGATCTTTTGTTTACCATTTCTTAGCTTTGAACTTAATGTGTTATAAAATTATAACAATATTGTGAATAAACAACAACCCAAATATAACTTACCTTTTCTCTCTTAACAAATTAACTGTTTTCAATTTTTTACTTTATTATCTCAGCTTTGTATTTTATTCATAGTGTTTGCTCACATACATACTTAGCATTTTTTTGTACAGATAAAAGTTTGAGTTCTACTTTGATGCTCCTTGCTTCTGGTATAGTATGTGATGCTATTGTCACTTCTGATGTGTTCCTGTTATAAATTACACATAATAAGAATGAACTCAAAATTCAAAATGTGAAAAAGATTCAATATTAAAACAATGTATTACCTGCATATGAAAAGGCAATAAAATCACTGGAGATATATGTAAATGGCATACAAGTAAACTTGAAAATCTTTCAAAATGAGGTACAGATTTTGACTCTCATTTATTAGTTGTGTGTCTAGAGAAAATTTCCTAATTGATCTGGCTTTAGTTTCATAACTCTATAATGAGAACAATGATTCCTATTGCAGAGAGTAATATTAGAATGAAATGATATAGTATATGTAAATTGTGTGGCACATAGGAAATACTTAATAAAAAGAGGTACTGCTATCATTACTAGTACTGTTATTTCTTACAATAAAAATCTTTTTTAAGGTGATATACAAATAGGGATGTTATCAAGAGAGTCCTGGGCTTCTCCCTGAAAACCCAATGGAAGTCTCCTCTTTAGCAAATACTTCTCTTAAAATTATTGATATTCTATATAAGTGTATGATAGAAGATATTAGTCTACTGAAAACTTTTAAGAATCTCCAGCAATTTTAATTTATGGCATAAAGCTGGTATTTTAGATTTATATTCTTTTCCATTAATATTGAGAGAAAAGATTTTACAGGAATTTAGGAGATTTAGTTCCTGGTTCTGTAATCTATTTACTGCATAACCTTAACAGACCACATCATATTTCTATGTCAGTTTTTCTACAGAAAGCATGTAAATAATGATAAAACCTTAAATTATGGAAGAAAGATGGCATTCTATTAAGACACAGTATAATATTATTATTTGCCTCCCAGAAAGATGTCTCCATATACATCGTTATGGAACTTATGTTTATTATATAGTCATACTATCACTGAGTTCCTTAGTTCTGACACATGTAACTAGTAAATTCTAGTACATTGTTCTCACTGACTTTGGAATCCTCATCTTACAGAAAAAGATTATATTTAATTTCAGGGCATATAAACGTTTAAATTACTAAGATTTTTCTTCATCACTGTGTCTAGTATTACTGTAAATATTTTCATGAGAATACCAAAAAGGTAGATTAAACTCCATTTCTTTTCTAATCAACAGGACAGTTTTGGCACGTGACTGACTTACACTTAGACCCTACTTACCACATCACAGATGACCACACAAAAGTGTGTGCTTCATCCAAAGGCACAAATGCCTCCAATCCGGGCCCTTTTGGAGATGTTATGTGTGATTCTCCATATTACCTTATTTTGTCAGCGTTTGATTTTATTAAAAATTCGGGACAGGATGCATCTTTCATGATATGGACAGGGTAAGTGATTTTATAAAGACCATTAGTTATTCAGTGTTTATCTACAGTGTCTTAAGCTTCATTAGAATGCTGAATTCCGTAAGATTAATTATGTTTTAAGAATTATT
Organism: Macroglossus sobrinus; assembly: GCA_004027375.1. NCBI lineage: Eukaryota > Metazoa > Chordata > Mammalia > Chiroptera > Pteropodidae > Macroglossus > Macroglossus sobrinus. The sequence goes on along the minus strand of PVKZ01003656.1, from coordinate 114,789 downwards.
TGGGTTTAAAAAATACTAGGTCAAATTAATCAACATTTTTAAAGGTGAGAAAAATTTTGTCTGTTTTATTTTAGAATATAAGCTTTAGAAATATATAGATGTTAACCAGACTTGAATCCTTAAACACCACATTTGTATCAGTGTTTTGAGGTATTTACTAATGTGATAAATGTCTTGATTAAGTAATTGAAAACAAAAGGCAACAATGAGAGTTAACCTATGATATCAATTTTGTAAACATCATCTTCTGGTGGCGTAATTATTTAATTCCTTCCATCACGATAGAGTGAAAAGGCCCATACTTCCTGTACCTGCAATAATGCTTATGGCACTATTTTAATTAATTTATATATTGTGACTCATTTAATCTCTATAAAATATGCTTTTATTATTGTTATTATTATTATTATTATTATTATTATTATTATTCTCATCTTACAGAGTTGAGGAAATGAAAGCACTGAGCATCTAACTAACTTGCCCAAGGGCACACAGCTAGTAAGTGGCAAAGCTGAGATTTGAGTTCTGGCAATTTTGGCTCTGGAATCTCTGCTTAATCACTAAAATTTTTTACTTCCCATGAATCTTCAGTCATGCAGTGAAATTGGCTGAGATTTCTTGTTTACCTTTTGTAATTACACAAAATTTTTAATAGGATTCTCTGTAGGAGAAAGATAAATGAAGAGTAGTTTATTAACTTTTTAAACTATCATGTTTTTTTTGTGTGTGTGTGGAGATCTGCAATAATAGTACAGCAAGATATCACACATAAATCTAGCAACTTGTTATAGAAACTAATTTTGTTCTCTGTGGTTCTGTGTCTTTTTCAGGGACAGCCCACCTCATGTTCCAGTGCATGAACTCTCAACAGACATCGTCATAAGTGTGATTGCGAATATGACAACCACCATCCAGAGTCTCTTTCCAAATCTCCAGGTTTTCCCTGCACTGGGTAATCATGACTATTGGCCACAGGTAAATTTGACCGCAACTTCCAGAAGTGCTAAAAGGACTTTTCCCATCAGTAGTGTTAAAACTATGACAATAACTAGCTGATGATGGGACATGAGTGGGGCCATCGAGGCAGAGTGTGCTCTTAATGTTAACCAGTGAAGATGGCAAGGTGACTTTAAAGTGACAATTCATTAAATGTTATGTTCACAGTGGGTTTAAGGAAGCACTTTACCTAGTTTGTGAACTATTAATTTTTGTTTTCCTTTGTAATCTTTAATTTCTCCTTACTTTTGCATAATTTTGTCATTTATTCACATATCCATGATAAGGTTAGCAAGGAAAGTTAATCTTGACAAATGTTAAGTTTTTCAGAATTTCAATGACGCATACAAAGCTCTCTACACACTAAGGTAAACTGTAATTAAAAACTTTAAAAATATAGCAAACTATCATAAGAAGGAGGTCCATATTCAATTCCAATTTATCCAATTAAGATGTGATTTAAGGCAGAGACTGTGTTTGGAATATTTAATGCCTGATATAGCCTGGGTTTCAACTTATCAGAGTGGCTGTTTGTAAGCAGCCTGTGCATAATAACTGGATAGCAGCCTAGTTACAGGGTCTTGTTATAATAGCATAGAATCTTAGATCTATACAGATGCAAGAGATCTCAGAGATTCTTGTTTTAGTCCAGGGATTGCCAAGCCCATGGTCCAAATTTAGCCTATCAGTTGTTTTTGTAAATAGTTTTATTGGGACACAGCCATGGCTATTCTTTCTGTATTGCCTGTGGCTTTTGCACTGCATTAGCAGAGTATTAGAATACCTATGACAGAGATCATATCTTTTATAAGCCTATACTATTTGCTATTTGGACCTTCATAGAAAACAATTTACTGACTCTGATCTAGATCTATTTTTCATTTTATAGATGAGAAAACTGAGGCCTGGAAATGTTAAGTTGCTCATTTAAGTGCACACAACCACTTAGAGGTAGAGCCCACATCCTGGATCTTTTGTGTTCAGTTATATCAACATTCTTTCTCACACCTCTTGTTCTTGCCAGACTAATATAATCCGTTTCTCCAAACATGAATGTTTACTTTAGTGGATCTCTTTATCTGCATTTTTCTTTTTGCTTAGAAAATCTTTTCTAACTCATGTCAAAAGGATGCTTTATGAAAATCTTGATATAATGGTTAATCTAACTTAAATATAGTAATCTTGAAAAGTTATACTCTAGGATGAGCTTAAATTTTAAGTGACTTTTTGGCACTGGCCTCCAGTCTTGAAATAAACAATATCTGAGCCTTGCTGAGTTAGTCTCTCAAGTAGTGGTCAACTTTTGTTACTGTTGAGATATTAGACCACACAATGGAGAGGCTGAGGGATGAACAATCTTGAGGAGCCAGAGGTTACACACATTGTTTTGTATGCTTTAGGTAACGGACAGACTAGTGTGGTAGAAATATGGAGTTTATAGTTACATTCACTAGAATTTAAATCTTTATCCTGCCCTACTTCTAAAAGCATGAACAATTTGGATAATTCACTTAATGTCCCTGATCCACTCATTTGTAAATAGGAGCAATAATACCTACCTTGCAACATTTGTAAGAATTAGTGACACTGTATGAAAAGGCATAACTTCTACCTGGCATATAATAAGCCCTCATTAAGTGGAATGGTGGTTATTATAGTGTTAAGCTGTAACATACGGTACATTTTTCCTAAATCATTTGAGGATTTATTTAATTTTACTTTTATCTCTGTCTTTTTTTTTATAAAGTCTTATCCTATAATAATTCAAAGATATAGCTACTATCCACCTTCTAAACTATATCCCGTTATATGTACAGTTAAGGTAAATTGTGCAGCCTGTATACTTTATACAGTTAATTTTTTTCTCTTTCTTGCCTATGACTTTATGTCCGAAAATCTTTCCATTATTCTACTGCCATCCTTCCACCCCACGTGTTATATTTCAGGACTATCAAATGTAACATGAAAGCCTCACAACAAATTTTTCTAAAGACTGATATCTGAGATCAAATTCTGCTGAAAGTCAATAACAAATAAATATGACAAGTATTTCCATTAAAACTATAAATGTGTATAACCGTAGCTACATAAACATGCATATACAGATGTATGCCTCCACCCATTCCATTAGAAGTTGATATTAGTGTGGGCAGCCCACAGATTTTTTCCAGTTGCCACCCAAGAAAGCAGTCTGGGCTAGGGTCCTCATTTACTCCTGAACTGGTAAGGTAGGTGCCACGAAACTTATGGGTGGGTCACCTCCCATTACACTATGTACCTCATTTCTTGCCAATGTTCATGTCACAGCTTAAAAGGACTGAGATGATAGTATGGTGCAATAGATAATTGGCTGTAAGACTGATGGTGCAAAGACCTGGGATTTAGACCCAGCTCTGGGACTGACCTGTTGTTCCTGGACTAATCACTTAACTTCTCTGGTTCTCATATTTAAAATAGGAAAGTCTAGAGTGATTTTTATATAATTTTAAGATTTTACATAACTAAGCAATATCTTGGCATCTATCCCAAAGTAAACAAATGGCTAAGACTTATATTTTTTGATGATGATGATGATGATGACCAATTTTTAATCAGAATCTAGATTGGCCTAAACCATTGTGTAATCTTCAGACAGATGACTGATCTCTAACAAACTATTATTAAATTATCTAACAAACTATTATTAAATTACTAAATTATCCAAATTATACTTTGGATAATTAGTTTCAGTTAAAACAAATTATTTGATTATTACTTGCCCAGAATGTATTTATACTTTCACCATGTATTAGGCATATGTATGAGAAACTAATGTGACGGGTATCATCTTGAAAAATAACTAAGCATTTTAATTAATGCTAACAGGGAAACTCCTTTAAGAAATAGGTATCTATCACTAATATATGGATGGAAATGAGGAAAGAGGAAAAAATGGCTTTAGTGTTTTAATATAACTTTTTAAAACAAAAAATAGGAGTGATCCAATTTTACAAATAATTTCTGGGTTTTTATTCAGTATCTGTTTTCTTAAAGTTTTACTTTTTTCTTCCCAAGTCTTTTGTCACCATAAAGATACTTTACTGTCATATGATAAAATAGGATGATAAAAGACACTTTATGATAATAAAAACAATGTTTTATATATCTAGTATAGTATTAAAAAATAAGAACATATTGATATAATTTAGGCTGATATAAAAAACTTCTTCAGATCAAAAGCTTGTGGTTATAAATTTTCATTCTAGAAGTTAAGAAGCTTTCTATTAGTGTTAACATTTCGGAGAACTTGGTTTAATTCTGAAATCATACAATTTTCTCCATTCTTTCCACAAGTTAAACTAGGCCCTGAATGTTCAGACCCAAACCTGCCTTCAGTGTCTCTTTAATGAGCACACCCCCACATCCATCCTGTACCTGAGCCACACTAAAACAAGTTCTCTTCTGTGTATGTGGCATTGCGTTTGTGTTGGCTGTTGTTTTTGCTTTGATGCCTTTTGAAAAATAGGTAGTTAATGCACAATGTTATATTATTCTCAGGTGTGACATTTACCTAACAAAGTGGTCACCATGTTAAGTCTAGTAACCATCTGACACTGTACAAAGTTATTGTACTATTGACTGTATTACCTATGCTGTACTTTATAGCCCTGTGACTTACTTATTTTATAACCAGAAAGTCGTACCTCTTGTTCCCTTTCACCTTTCTCTCTCTTTCCACCTTCTTTCCCTCTGGCAACCATCAATTTATTCTCTATACCTATAAGTCTATTTCTGTTTTGTTGTGTTCATTTGTTTTGTTTTTTTAGATTCCCCATATTATACTAGAGGGATAAGAGAAGTACTTAATTCACCATACATAGGAGAAAAGAGACAAGTGACATGTAATGAAAAAATGATTTGTGTATTTAAGAGAGGGAGAGATTGCATCTGGTAAGGCGAACTGGAAAGGCTTCAAATTAACCCACATATCTTTAGAGTTTCAATGGTGAATGATGTTGTTTGTGGCCAGGATCAACTGCCTACAGTCTCCAGCAAAGTGTACAATGCAGTAGCAAACCTCTGGAAACCATGGCTAAATGAAGAAGCTATTTATAGTTTAAGAAAAGGTAAGTGAAAGATTTACTCATTCCTTTTCTTGCCTCTGTTTTTATTCATGTTGTTTAGAATTAGATCTTTAATGTTTGCTTGGGTTTACCAATTCTGGAATGCCTGTGTACCCAGATTTTTTAGAGGCCATAAGTCATGCTGAGGAGAGGTATTGAGGGTGAGCAGGCCCAGGGTAAATGAAGCAGGGCCAAGATCTCAGCAGCCAGTACTGACAATAGATTCCTGGGTGTTCCATCACTACTGGTTCATTGGTGAGTGGAGTTATGTCTTTAAGCCATAACCCGACAGAGACTGTAGCAGCTCTGGTTTGTCTGCCATTCCTTCAGTTGTTCCTAGCATGATCCATGTGTGTTTTCTTCTTTGGATTTTGTATTTTACAATAATTCTCTGAGGGCTAAATTCGTGTACTTATTAACTCCCCAATCATACAAAAGTAGGAGTCGATGTATTAATCTTTCTTTTCCAGAATTCAGTACCTTGTGGCCTACTGCCAATATATTTAATTAATTTTTTCATCTGAATATTGGATACCATGTAGTTACCTCTGTATGGAAGGTGCCAGCTTTTGACTTGGCACTTGGTTAGGTTTGCAATAAATGTTTGTTAAAACTGACTCATCTGATGACAACTTATGTATGTACAGACTAAACAATAAGAAACAAATATAACCATCCTGACTGGTTTATAAGCCTTAATTAAGAATCTGCTTTCACAGTGACTGAATATCTGTGTGTGTGTGTGTGTGTGTTTTTCTAGAATGTGTTTTACATTCGTTTCTGTAGGTGGCTTTTATACACAGAAAGTTTCAACTAATCCGAACCTTAGGATCATCAGTCTAAACACAAACTTGTACTATGGCCCAGATATTGTGACCCTGAATAAGACTGACCCTGCAAATCAGATTGAATGGCTGGAAAATACACTGAATATCTCTCAGCAAAATAAGGAGAAGGTAGATTTCATAGACTAAAATAATCAGAGAATAAACAGAGGGCTAAACTTGTGTATTTATTAAATTTGAAGGGGTTCAGGTATTCATAAATGTATTAAAATTTGAAGATATTTTCACATGAAACACCTTATGTTTTATCTCTGCTGTTTATCTTTTGTTTTTAATGTTTTGAGAATTAATTGACATCAGTTCATATAAAAATAAGCTGATAAAAAAACAAATTGTGGCTAGTGTCAGAGTTACCTTATATCATTAATGGTGTAATTTAAATGAGACAAGTGCAAATATAGTAAAATTGTTTCTTAATTTAATATTTTTTTAGTAATAAATAAGAGAAATAGTATATTTGTTTTCTAAATTTTAATTAATATACTTTGTATCTTGAGTAAATATCATTTAGTTATGACAAATGTGCAAGAAGATTTTCATCAGTCCTTGTGTTTCTCCAGGTGTACATCATAGCTCATATTCCGGTGGGGTATCTGCCCTATTCAATGAGCACTACAGCCATGAGAGAATACTATAATGAGAGATTGGTAGATATTTTTAGAAAATACAGCAATGTCATCGCAGGACAATTTTATGGACACACTCACAGAGATAGCATTATGGTTCTTTCAAATAAAACAGGTAATAATGATATTTTGTTTGTATCTCTCCAATCCAAGATGCTAGAGCAAAGCAAAGAATCGGTAAGTTTTACTGATTCAGTAAATTAAATGTTTCATTCAATCAACCTGCAAACACCAGCTTTTACTTAATTATTTTCATAACTGTATGGTGAGTAGCCAAATCATATTTAGGCCTAAAGTTGGGTTTCTTCCTGTTAGCCCCACAGGGCCACTGTCATCAAGTTTAGAGAAATATTACTGTTTGATACTTACCTGGTAGACTTAAGTTTCTTTCAATATAATTTGTCTTACTTCTCTGAATTTAAAGAGTAAAGCACAATTTACCATTGCTTTAAAAGAAAATTCATTAAGCTCTTTTAAGTGGTATTGATATTGTCATCTACTCATTATTAAGAGAAAAAAAATAGAAGAAACTCTAACATCAAACAAAAAATGATTATCTGCTTAAAAATTATTTCTGCATGAGGGGAAAAAACTGAGAGTTAACAAAATGAGAGTTCTGATTTTATAGTAGTCAGCCAGGAGAAAAATCAATATATGTATATATATTTTGCAGTAATAAGAGAACAATTTTGCTTTACCTCTTCTATCTAAAATGAGCATTTGATAGCTTTTTTATTCAGAAAGAAATTCAGTTCTATGATATATATAAAGCATAATGATACTTTAATCAAATTTTTATTAGGTAAAAATGTAATAAGTGGAATATTGTCTCAAGTAATTACAGAACAAACTAGGTTTTTGTTTTCGTGTTTGTACTTGTAATAACTTGATTTTTTTAATGAAAAATTTCAAATATAAGAAAGCAAAGCTAATGATAAAACAAACCCCCACATACCATCACTTATATTTAACATCTATCAAGATTTTGCCACATTTGCTTTACCTATCTATTTTTAGTCTTTTTTCTGAACTATTTAAGAGTGTATTTCAAACATCAGATTGGTTTCAGCTTTACTTGCTTCAGTGTGCATTGCTAAAATATATAGGTAACTTACATAATAATAATATCATTAACTTACCTAAACATAACAATAATTCTTTGGTATCATTTAATACCAGTTCTTAACAAAATTTTTTCTATTTTCTCAAAAGTGTCTCTTCGCAGTTGTTTCAAGTCAGGATCCGTCAAGAATCATATATCATTTAGCTGTTATGTCTATTAATCTCTTAATCTGAAACTTGTTCATAATTTTAATGTAGCCCAACTGAGGTTCTAAAAAAATATGTTTATGTGCACATGTTTTGTCCAGGAAGTCCAATAAATTCTTTGTTTGTGGCTCCTGCTGTTACCCCAGTGAAGAGTGCTTTACAAAAACAGACCAACAATCCTGGTATCAGACTATTTCAGTATGATCCTCATGATTATAAATTATTGGTAAGTTGGAACAATTTTTTTTTTCACACCTGCACCACCTGGTCTTCCTAGGTGGTCTCCCATCCAAGTTCTAACCAGGCACGACCCTGCTTAGCTTCTGAAATCAGATGAGATTGGGAACGTTCTGGGTGGCATGGCTATAGACTGGAATAATTTCAGAATTGACCCCATACTTATGGATGTCTTTGTAGTTTCATTAGTTTAATTGAATCTTTTCAGTGCAGCTATGCGAGTTGTATTTTATGTTAAAACCTTATGATGTCTTTCTTCTTTTTTATATTTGGAATGTCAGTATTTTCTAAGTTTGTGTTTATGAGGTCAGCCATTGGAAGTATTTTTCTCTAAAACTTCTCTTCTGAAAATTGTACATTTATTTAGATGACAGTTTCATTGGGTAGTGTCTTATCTGTAGTCTTGTATACATGTTGGAACTTTTTATTAGCCATATTTGTTATTAAATACTCTTCTTCAGAACATGCTATGAAGGAGAGTGTAGGTTCTAAATTTATATTCTCTCATGAACTGTGTTGCTTAACTTCTCTGTCTCAGTCTATTCCTCTGCAAAACAAGGATTAAAATATCACTGACTTCACTGAGTTGCTATGAGGATTACACACACAAAAAAAGAACTTAGAAAGATGTTTGGCTCATAGTAAGTGCTCAATAAATGAATAAATGTTGGCAAAAAAATTGTAAAGAAAATAAGCTGAATTGAACATTTATCTTTGCAATGAAAGCTCTGTAGAGTTTGTATATAACTCTGCCTTAGATCAATCCAGCATCAAAAGACTAGGCATATATCTTATTGGTAAAGCCCCTTTTAACAAGCATAATTTGAAAAGAATTTCTGAATTAAAGTCTCTCTTGATCTAACAGCATTTTTTCCCTAGATAAATTGAATTGGGGGTAGCTCTGTTATTTCTTAGAGCATATTTTTGCAAAGGAAGTAGGACTGCAGAAATATGGTTTAATCTGTGGACATTATATTAAATGAGGAAGTAAAAGAATTGACTGATAAACTAGTCCAAAGGAATTCTTTCATAATTTTTTGTTGCCTATTTTTGGATCTGAACCTCGGACACACACGTGTGTGTGTATGTACATGTATGTATATGATATATAAGATCTGACATAGAACAATGTCCCTGATAGAACACTAAATAATTTTTAAAAGTGCAAAACAGTTTGTATAGTATGACTTTATTGTTTCAAAAAAGCAAAAAAAAAAACACAGTAAATAGCTGTATATATTCCTGATATTTACATTTTTTTGTATAATGAACAACACACGTACACCGGAGTGCTGGTAAATGTTTAATGACCTGCTCAATGTGGGGAAAAGTCACTTTGATTTGTAGTGTTTGCCAATTTCTGGGATGTAAATACTCCCATCATGACCTATTCAGGCTGCCAAAATAGTATCAACTAACTCACAAGATTCCTGAAGATATGACAACTGATTTTTGTGAGCTGGTACGAGCCACCTCCAGCATACTACTGATGTGTGCAAAACTATTCACAGTGGTTAGTTCTGAGTTGTGTGAATTGAAGGCTTTTTATTTTGTACATCTGTTTAGATTTTCTATTATGTTTTTTCATGGATTTCCTACCAGGACTCTTTTTCTTTAAAACCAATTCTCACTTTTTTAAATGACTACAACTTTAATTTATGTTACATAAATCCCAATAAGAATTCTTCTTGCTGTGCAGTATTGTATGCCAAAAAATGAACTAGGGTTTATTACTATTTTTAACTATAGGATATGTTGCAGTATTATTTGAACCTGACAGATGCTAATCTAAAGGGAGAATCCAACTGGAAACTGGAATATACCCTGACCCAGACCTATGACATTGAGGATTTGCAACCAAAAAGTTTATATGGATTAGCTAAACAATTTGCAATTCTAGACAGTAAGAAATTTATAAAATACTACAATTACTTCTTTGTGAGTTATGACAACAGTGTAATTTGCAATGAGAAATGTAAGACCTTTCAAATTTGTGCAATTACAAGTCTTGATCATAATTCCTATGTAGATTGCCTGAAACAATATAATATGAAGCACCATCTATAGTATTTCACAATTTCTGTTTGTGAAAAATGTAACATAGCTCTGTTTCTGATCAACTGTGGGAATTGTTACATCTTTGTGAGTTACTAAGTGGGCAACCAGAATTTCTTCATTCCTTCCTTCCTTCCTTCCTTCCTTCCATCCTTCCTTCCTTCCTTCCTTCCTTCCTTCCTTCCTTCCTTCCTTCCTTCCTCCCTCCCTCCCTCCCTCCCTCTCTCTCTCTCTCTTTTCTTTCTTTCTTTCTTTCTTTCTTTCTTTCTTTCTTTCTTTCTTTCTTTCTTTCTTTCTTTCTTTCTTTCTTTCTTTCTTTCTTTCTTTCTTTTTCTTTCTTTCTTTCTTTCTTTCTTTCTCTTTTTTTTTGAGTCAAAAGGAAAGTTTATTAGAAAAGGGGTAACACTCCACAGAGTGTGGTCTCCTCTCAGAGGCAGAGAGTGAGAGGGAGAGTGAGAGAGACAGTGAGAGACAGAGTAAAGGCACTGAGTGGGACCAAACTTTCTTTTTTGCTTTCTTTTCTTATGATGCCCTAATGTAGACAGTTTTAATATTCTAAATTTCTCTGAATGCATTTAAACTTCTCATTAATGGAATAATGTTCAGATATAAATTTTCTATCTTCCAATTGATATAATTATATATCTAATTTATACTCTTGTTGAAATTGTCGTTTTTACAATAAAGCAAATAACTTCTTTCTAGTATGATGACTTATTCTTAATAAGATAATTTTCAGTCTTCTAATGAACTCTTGTTAAAACCTTATGTGTAAACTTAGGTTCAAACTGTTTAAATCTCGTATATAAACTGAGGTTAACAATATTTACCTGTCTTATCTCCTCTTGGGAAAACACCGAGGTCTCCTTTGGGCTGCCTCTAAGTCTGAAACATCATGGAACCCGTGTTACCTCTCTGTCTTCACTCTTAGGGTGAACAGGAGTGCTCTTTAGTACTGCTATCTTTAAAGAAAGAGAATGTCACAGTTGCACTTATTATAACTGCAGTGCTAGCACAAGGAGTAGGTCCTAACCCAGTGCCTGACAGTTGGTAAATGCGCATTAAAATGAATTGAAAAAGTTTGATTGTTTCTCGAAGAAGTATACCAGGATGCAGCAGTGGCTTTTTTTTTTTTTTTTTTTTTTTTTTTTTTTTTTTTTTTTTTTTTTGGTCACAATATTCTTAGGATAAAAATAAGCTTTCATTCCATGGGGTTGTTTTTAGGCTTCTCCCATGGTTGTTTTTCTCTGATCAGCTTCTCTCAAGCTGTTGTTTGCTTCCAGGCTAAGTGAGAGAATTAAAGTAGAAAAGAAGAGGAGGAGGCTGAGAGATTTAGGGAAAGAGATGATTGTACACCCCAGTACACTGGTTTACTGGAGAAGACATACAATCAGCAGCCTTAGGATAATCAATAGGAGAGTGGAACTCATTGTACTTGTGACTGATTTGACTTCATGTAAAAAATAACATGAGATAGCATAATGAAACCAAATTATCTTGATTTCCAGAAGGCTGAGAACAGAAATATTACAAAATAAATATATTATCTCTAAGAAAGCATTAATATTTTTAAGTGAACATTTTGAAAAATTTTAGGTTTAAGAAATAAATGAGTATGTTTTAGATGTAAGAAGGCTGAAACGAAGCAAAAATTAATTGTTATAAAACAATCACAATATTTAACAATCGTCCTACCTGCAATTTTATTTAAAGTTGGTACTGTCAAATGACTAAATTATGTATTTATATATTTTTATACTTAATGAATACAAGTTTAAGAAAACACATTTGCATCAAATAAGAAAAATTGTTGGAAACCAAAGATGGCCAAAGCTAACTCAGACAATGTGTCTCAACACCGAAAGTGAACAAGCTTGGTAACAAAATCATTGTGGATCAAAGTCTTACATATTCCGGGGACTTAGGGTAGTGAACATTTAGGGTCCTTTTCACATTACTACAGTTTAACATTTTAGTGCTAACTTTTTGTATTCAATTTACTTTTACCTTAAAATAGAAATAAATGATCTTAGAGTTCTAGTAACATTTCAATACATTATCAGTAGTCAAGAGAATTTTTCAGAGCTTGTTGCAATTATTTGTTGTGGTTTATTTCAAATTATGTTCAATTATATAATAAACATGATTATGTCCACAGTAAAACTTGTCTTGATTTACCTCTGTTTATTGATAGTGCTTTGGCAAATTCATAAAATGCATCTTGTTTACATTTTAAAAATTGCTGCTTTGAAACCGATTTGGATTCAATGTTCAGCCACGCATTAATAGGAAGGACGGGGACTAAAAGTGAGAAAATAGGAGAGAATCCTTAATAAGAGCCACTGATTTAAGTGGGTAGAGATATTTAGGGGCAAAGCATACCTGCTTATATATACTAGGAAATAACCATTCAAATGAATTTTTTTTTCTATTTACAATACTAGTACTCGCATATTACAAATGGTTTGGTAAACTGAACAGGCATCTCCCGTCTTGCATTTATGCAGTAGAATAATCTGCTTAGTGAATTCAGCAGCTCTCTTATTGGTGCCTAGTTCTAGGATACCACCTGAATCCTGACTCGCCAAGGGGAGCTGAATCCTGTCTCTAGAACATTGTCACATCTGCCTTGAGTGACTCTTATACAATGAGCTTTATGCCAAAGGAGGAAGATGGAATTTCAATGCACCAACAGTATAGTAATATGACTGTTTCTGGACCTGCTTGCTAAATAAAATCTTTGAGACTTCCTTTCACTGTTAATATCATCAAATAAAGTTGTAGGGGCAGAAGGCTATAGTTTTCACTTTCCTCTAACTATTGGAGCTACTATGTCTTCCCAAAAAACCAAATCACTGCAAATAACTACATTAGGTCAATTTTATAATATAAAGTTGATGAAATTCTCTAATACTTAACAATTTTAGTGTTAGGACTATTCCTAAGAATAAGCTCTCAAAAGTATACAATAAGAATTATTGTGTATACAATAAGAAATACTTGTGGCAGTATTATTTGTAATAACAATAGCAAATTTGTAAACTAATGAAGTATACATCAACAGGAAAATGGATAAATAAAAAGTTTATTTAGAATGTATAATATTATACTGAAGTAAATATTAACATGAATAAATGTCACGAGCATAATAATAAGTGAAAAACAAGTTGCTAAAGGATAAATACAAAGTAATATAAATTATTACTTTGATGATTTATTACCATCAAATTTTAAAAAGGCAAAAATAAGATACGTTTCTTAGAGATATATGTAATAGACCAAAAAGAGGTATGTTGCTAAAATAAATATAATTATAGGAGTGCTGGAGGGTAGTGAATGAGAAAGTTAACAGAGGGGTGAGAAATAGGGATTTAAATATGTTGATAAAGTTTTATTTCTTAATGCAGTCAGTGGCTCTATTGATGTTTTCTCTACTCTTTAAATACTTTTTTATGTATTAAATATTACATATTCACTTTCTGTAAGGGGACATAGAGATCCAGCATTGAAAGTTGATTATTTTGACTCTTCTATAGAGAACAATTCATAATAAAAGCATGGAGACATTGGGAAGGTTTGAAGTAGTTCAGTTGAGGGGAGCTGTAGGCAGGATGAGGTGATGGCAGTGGAGAGAAATAGCTCATTTTGTGCATTATTTTTGAAGTATCAGCAGAAGGATTTGCTTCTGAAAAGTGAGGTGGGGATTTTGAGACATAAAAGAAGGGTGGCATGTCCTCTCATGATATGGTATTGAGGAAGGCTTAGTGAGTTAAGGGGTCATTAGGGAGTGATACGATATGGTGATGAGGTCAGGGCTTCTTGTTAGAAGCATTTGATGTGATCCCAGCTCCTCCACTCATTTCGTGTGCAGTCAAGATACTTACCTCTATGTAATCCAATTTGCTTCATAAATGAGAGTTATAATATCACTTGATTTGTTAGATTGTTATGAGAATTAAATGAAAATATAAAATACACAGCTCAGTTTCTGGACATAGTAAGCGTTATATAAAAGTTATAAATATTAATACTATTTTTAACATTATTAGATGCCCAAGGGGAACAAAGTGGATATGACAGGGACAAGTAAGAGTATAAAAAATAAGGATGAAGTTAAGAAAGACAGCCTCACAGTTTTCAGTGTTGTTCTGGGGAACATTCATTTTATACACAGATAAAGCTATAGCCATTGTATTTTGTATGGCACAATTCTTCCACATATATTTATGGGGTTGCTTCAATGTTCCAAGCATTGTTTGAGGTGCTGGGGTTACAGCAGTGAACAAAACACATCAAGAGGCAAGACCTTGTGGAGCTCATTCTAGCATACTCATTAGTGTGGTGTGTGTGTGTGTGTGTGTGTGTGTGTGTGTGTGTGTACATCTCATTGGGAACACTGATCACCTTTGAATTACATCACACATAATTAAAATGGATATAACACTTAAAATAAATTTAATAGGATTACCTTTATTACAATGGACTTCATTTCTAGAGAATTAATTAGTGGAGGACCATAACACATGTCACAAAACAAAAGTGTCAAAAATATTGACAAAAATATTACAAAGATATCCACTTAAGTTCTCAATATTTGGGAATAATGATGAAGTTATTAAAATGATTGCTTTGTCTAAAACTATGTATTTACATAAACATGGAAATGACTACCACAATGCAGAAAAAACTGATTAGTTTATCAGGTAGACTTATTTCGGTGATCAATGTTAAGGTGCCTATCGGACACTTCCAAAATCCTTTTTTATGCATGTACTTCAAAAGCACTTATTCTCAGATCACTCAGAGAGCAATTGAATTTTGCTTGGAACAATGACTAGTTACATGGAGCATTTTGCTCTAGTGTTCATTGGTCTTCTTTCCTATTAAGCCTACATATTGCTGCCATGTGATGTCAAAAAACCATAGCAGCAGCCTGAGATAGTTTCTATTCATCTGAAAATTCATTAATCACCTTTTCTCTTAAAATCTAGTTGGAATCTTTTATTTGGGATGGGCTGGTAGCATTAAATTTAGAACATACAGATTAAATTCTTTGAAAATTAAAAAAGTCATTTAAAAATTTAAATGCCATCTATGTATTATTATATTATTATATTTATATTTTAATAGATATGTTTGCTACACTAGAAAGAACCAAAATATTCCCTTTGGAATTTTTATGCTTTAGAAGCAAAACAGGATCTTTTCAATAAGCATACATTTAAGATGCTATTCTTCTTCAGTTGAAAATAATAATAAGTATTAAATTGGGGGCTCCCTTTTTTAGAAGCCACGAAGTGCTTATTTAAGTTACTCACACATTCAATTATTTTATGGAAAAGAGAAGAATAGATTCATACATTGATTCATCAAACATTATCTTAATGCCTATTATGTATAGGGCCTGTGCTAGGTATGGGGGTACAAAGGTAATTAAAACATGAAACAAAGATACTCAAATAAATAGATAATTAAAAATTATTGTACTAACCATACAAAAAAAGAAATGGTAATTATGTGAAATGATAGAAGTGCTAGCTAATGCTAAGGTGGTAATCCTATTGCAATATATAAGTATATTAAATCAACATGTACATCTTAAACTTAGATAATGTTATATGACAGTTATATCTCAATAAAGCTGGGGTAAAAACAGGTTATCAGGCTAAGAGAATCTCAATCCAGAAATTATACTCATCCTTAGAATTCATATCATAAACTCTGAGAATGGGCAGAATAAAATGTCAGTCTTTTCAGATATTTTTCTGAATCAGTTTTTTCTTTTTTTTTTTTTTTTGCCAATCAGTGCCGCAACTGAGTTTTAAGTGGATTCGAACCAAGAGTGGAATAGAAAAATTTTTAATGAAGAATTTCAGAGGACTTACATTTAACTTAATGCTGAAATTTTCTTCCCCCTCCAAAAAATTATTATAGTAGATAAATATTATTGATTTGCTGTCTCATTTTTCCTGATCATTTGTAGTTATGAGTTCCTATTTTTACATTCAATTAAGGATTTTGTACAAGGCTTCTACATTTATTTATTTATTTGTTTGTTTATTTATTATTTATTTATGATGAATTATTTTAGACATATAGCCTCCTCTGGGTCTGAAGACTCAGTGTTTTTTCTTTTTTTGCTGTGTTAGTTTTGTATAATATCCATGGTGGTCTTTTTTTTTTTTTTTTTGTCCTACAGTTCAAATGAGTTAAAACTACTTCTGGATTTTATCAAGAAGAAGAGAAATTTCTCATCTGTAAAACAGAGATGCTAATACTTTGCATAGAGAGCAGTAGTGACTCAATTTTAGTAAAGTGTGTAAAATAATGTCAGCACGTTATAAGTGATACAAAAATGTAGGTAAATAAAATTAAATATACCATTGATCCCATTTATTTCCCCTTGAGTGTCATGAACTAACTGACCTGAATCAATTTATTCTGGCTTTTTTTTGGGGGGGCAGATATTCTTGACACCCAGAAATTCTTGGATGTCAAGTTAAAATCAAAGTAGATTTGAGCTAAATTATACCACACATAGAGACATTTATTAACTATTTATTAGTAAGATAATAAATAAAATAACAAAAAATAAAAACAAAACAAATATTTTACACTTATTTTATAGTCTCTAGAATATACAGTTGATCATCTATTGAGGTGCTTTGAGCACTACCTTGAATGAAAGGTTTGTTGGAGTCATTCTAGATGCAGATATTTCAGCCTTAGAAAATCTCAGGTGCTCAAAGTCAGAGCAATGAGGCACTAGCCTCTGGTGCGAAATTTAAGGAGGAGACACCAAAAAAACACAGTAATCAAGAGAAATTATATTTTTAAAAATAAAAATAAATGCAAAATAATTTATCACAAACAAAATGTCAGAATTTTAAATAAAGACTAACTGCCATTTGTTTGTTTTACGTTTCTGCATCATTGTGCAACAAGAAAAGTTGTTTCCATGTAGCTGGTTATTATTGGCTTGCCGTAACAGTTTATGAAGTTGAACGATGACATCGATTCCATGGGGCAACATGGTGAGTAATACAGAGCTTTATATGTGGCTGCGTTTTTGACGATATTTTATTAATTTTCTCCATTTGGTTCAAAATATAGGAAGACATTTTGATAAGTATATCAAAGGGCACACTTTTTTTTTTTCCTTTTCTGACTGTAGGTTTCAATATGGCTGGACGAGATCTGCTCCAAGCCCTCAGAAATTCACCTCTGGAGCCTGAGGCAGTAGAGATTTAGTCTAAAGCATCATCCCTATAAGTAAGTCCCCTTTGTAGACTCTTCTATTTTGCATGTTAGGAAGAGTAAATGTATTTTTAAAAAAATGTGTATATGTCTGTGTCTGTCTGTCTATTATCTGTCTACCTGTCAATCTGTTGATCTATCTATCCATTTATCTGTCTATCCATGCTATTTTAGCTAATCTATGCATTTTGCATCTCTTTAATTTTACCTTTGAGAGTCTATTTTCAGCATTCATCATTCCAGTCCACAAGCTATTCTTCCCACTACTAAAAATCTATTTTTAAGATTGTGTGCTCTATTTTGCACATATGTAATACAGTATCTCTGATGGGCTATTTTAGAGTAAGTTGCAAACAGTGCAACACTGAATTTTAATCAATATGTTCTTAGATCTAAAGTTAGATTATGAATTGTTGCTTTGCTCCCAGGCTAATTTAAATATATGTCAGACATATAGTGAATAGGGCTTGGCTTGACATGAGCTGATATCTTATTTTGTCTCTACCGGTTGGTTGCCTGAGATGCAAATACTTCAGAATTATGGAAAAACTCATAATCTTCCAAATGTGGTAGAATTTGGGTTCATTCTATCTCCATATGTACATATAATTTTATTTATGAGGACTACATCTCCTAGAATTCTACCTATTTCTTGTCTACTTATTTTCTGGGAGCATTAGTCTAATTTTTTTGTAGAAATAGATAGACCTATTGAAGATGAAGGAAATCAGTACTCAGGTCTCTGCATTTCAAGAGATATATACCTTGATTTCTGGTTGGTAAATACCTTGTGCTTCTGAGCTAGTAGAAAACAGTGGACAAATGTTTCTTTTCTTTAAAGTCATCAGATTTGCATTGCTTGATTGTATGTTATGGAGAAATCAGTAATTGTTCTTCCCACGTCAGTTGAAATTCTTTCCAGATTCTAACAATAAGATGGCTCCTAGTCCTGGTGTAGAACTTTTAAATTTTATTCTTTTTCATGAAGTATTTATGAAATTTATTCTTTTATCAAATATTTATGGAATTCCACCCACATGCTAGATGTTCTTTTAGGCACTGGGGATATAAGAAAAAATATCCCCATATTTATGGAGCTCAAATTATTGTTGTGCCTTTTGAGCTTGTTCTGTGAATTCATGGAATGGCAGTATGATGAACTGCTAGACAGATGTCATTTTACACTAAATTCAACCTAAAACACTTTAGGCTTATCTAACAAACTTTAATTCTTAGAGTCATTATCTATTCAATCTATTTTAATATCTATAAATTATCCATTAAGGAAATTGAAATTATTGAATAAAACTGTATAACATTTGCATGAATTTCCTACATGGGGTTTCAAAATAATAATTTCTTTAGTACTTTACTATTTCAAAAGCATTTTAGCCTATCTACCACATCATTTATGGGCAGAGTTGACTCAGAAAGATTAAGTAACCTTCTCAAGGGATATACATAATTAAGTAAAGAAGTTGAAACTCAAACCCAAGTCTCTGACTTTAAGTTCAGTACTATTTCCATTATATTAGTTAAGTTTGTAGTTTTCTGCACTTTCTGCATAGATGTATAATTCATCATGTTCACAGAATGGCAGATAATAAACTCTTCTACCAAATAATTTTAGTTATGTGTTTCACAATTGAGTTAGATAATAATTTTTTCTATGGTTTTCTGTCAATATTTCAAAACATGTTTATTCAGTAAATTCAACAGCCTCTTTGCCTCTTTGTCCTGTTCTGAGAGCTCAGAATCAACACTCATCTGATGCTGCATTCCTCCTTATGAGAAAACTCACATGATTGTTTTTGAATTGAAAACGACACAGCCAACACCGGTTTCTGTTAAATTGAAACTTCTGTTTATTATTTGGGCTTCTTCTTCTTTTTTTTTTTCCCCCTGATCAAGACATAATTTAGGGATCATGCAAGAAAGGGTTTATCTCTTTATCTACTTAAGAGTTAGGTAAAATGTAATTTTTCAAATATACAATAATTTTTTTCAATTTTTATTTTTACATAGTAGTAAATGCATCATTACTTTCAATATGTTGCTAGAAAGCTTTCTCTTATCTTTTAACAACTCATTATATACTTAATGAGGCTCAGTTAATTATTTATTTAACACAGTCTATTGTACATCAATTTTATGCATGACACAAGATTAGTTCTTATATATCTAATTACTTCAGTTGATGAAATGGTTTTTAAGTTTCTTTAATGGTTTTGGGCCTTCTGAGCACCTGATATTCAAAGAGAATGCATCACTTAGACATCCATCCACCAGTCCTTTTGCTTAAAAATCTACAATTGCATGAAAAAATTAAGAATTGTATTGGAAAAACCACACCAATGTATCCTATATATTACGCCGCAGAACCTTCTTAGGAAGCAATAAACAATAATAACTGCTACACACACATGGACTTATGCACACAGTAAAGTATGCTCATGAGAGGAAAGGCTTTTCACTTGAAGAAAATGCGAGTGGGAAAGCAATATCTCTGTGTTTTAAGAAGTCAATGAAATTTCATGCTTGATTAAATTGCACAGGTATCTATCTCTCCATACTTCTAAAGAGATAAAAATAAGAAATGAGAAAATCCAAATCTCTTTTTTAGTTTCTAATAATATAATATTTTTCAAAAGATACTGAAATTATTTTTCAACTATCACATAATAATTATTTCAAGTAAATATCATCAATGGATGCTAAAACTATTGGGTGAAAGTTTGATGAAGAACAGTATATTGCAGTATCTCAAACTATCTCTCTAGAGATTACAAATTAATTATAAAAATTAAAATAACAAGAGTAATCTGACAGATGTCACTTTAATCAAGTTTTTATAGTTAATATCACTAAGAAATAACAGCTTCCAGTTTGAAATGCTAATTATATACTAAAATGTGTAAAATGAACATACACTTAAGGAACCATCAGATAAATTGAGGAATGTTCCATAAAACAATGGCCAATAATCTTTAGACTGGATAATGTCATAAAAAAAGAGATTAAAGAATTATTTCAGATTAAAGGAGATTAAGAAAACTGACAAGTAAATGCAATGTAAGTCTTAGATTGGGACAAAAATTTTCATAAAGAACATTATTGGGGTAATTGATGATTATTGAAAAGAAGCTGTATATTGTTTAATACTGCATTAATGTAAAGTCTCCTGAATTTGATAATTGTGTGTGGTTATGGAAGAAAATGTCATTATTCCTGGAATGTACACTGAAGTATTTAGGGATAAAAGGCATGATGATTGCAACTAATGGTCATATAGTTTAGGGAAAAAAACAAGCATATACACACATATGTATATATACATATACAAATATGTATAGAGAGATAAAATGCAATAAAATATTAAAAAGTAAATAAAATGTAAAAAAGTTAATTCAAGAAAAATTTCAAGTTAAAATCACAAAATGTAGCCATGCTACCTTGAACAAGCCTGATCCTATTTGCTCTCAGAAGCTAAGCAGGGTTGGGCCTGGTTAGTACTTGGATGGGAGACTACCTATGAAGACAAAGGGCTGTAGGTGTTAAAAAGAATAAGGGATTGTAAACTGACAAGGTCCTTGCAATCTGTGAGGTCAACCAAGGGTTGCCTCGCTTAAAACAAACAAACAAATAAAATCACAAAACAAAACAACAGTGAAAGTTATCAAAACAACAATGGTTTATTTCTTGCAGTATGTGGGTTGAGAAATAATAGAATACTTTAACCAAGTGATAAGAGTAGAGACAATATTGTGAAGTTTGTTTTATTTGCTCTCTAAAATTACCCCCCCTTTTTTTTTTGCTTAAGTGTCATACACTATTTCTTCATTGTTTTAGGTAGTTTATAAAATTTTACATAAATATGACCTAAATATGTCTTCTTGAGCTTTTTCTCTCTCTTGCTGTACTCACCATTTAGGCGGACTGTTTTGTTGCCATAAAACAAGGAACCATTGGATTTCCTAAAGCACCATGCCCTGCTGCCTTTATGTAATCTCCATTCACATTCTGCATGTTTAGCATTGCTTGTAATGAGGCTGCCTGAACCATGGTAACCCCTTGTAACTCAGTAAGCAGCAGAAAGTAGATGGATCATTCTTTCTTGTGGTGTGTTGTGAGGTAATCAGCTTTCATTACAGGCTTTCTTGTGGAGGTGATGGGGATTAGATGTTGTAAGCACAGGGCAGAATAGATCTGTTCTCCCAAAAGGCCAAGTTCAAGATCTATATGAATTATTCTTCTTACTTTCCCACAGCCATTTCAGTTTCTTTCTGAGCCTTTAAAATGGATAACCTTTCTTAGCATGGCTTCTTTCTGTTTTCAACATCTCTGTAAGGCATTCTCATCCTTCTATTTAAATAGTCCTGAAGAAAATATTTCCTTCATATATTAGTTCAGCACTGAGTAGCTGGAAGCTATGTGACTGTAAGCTACATTTTCCTGAGGAAAATGCTTCTCTCATGCTTTTCTTTGAAGCTTTAAGAGAAAGAAAACATAAAGCTCTTTTGTGTATGTGGTTGTGATTACCTTAAATATTATGCAAAATTGATCAAATACCCAAATTTATATTTTAAAAATTTTAAAAGGTTTTACTGATTAAAAACTAGAAGGTTATAATTAAAGAACTAATCCAGCAATACTGTAAAGAATATTTTTAAAATATCAACATTCACATAATTATCTGGTGCTTCTTGCTGCTATTAAGTCATTACCACTGAAAGAACAACAGCAATTTAGCAATAGGAGGTTTTTGTCATACCTACTTATCGATGCAGATTTTTAAACCAGATTTAATCAGCGTCACTGTTTCTCTTTTACTATCAAAGTTCTGCAAGCATGTTTCTCTTTGTATTTCTCTTTGAAGCATCTTGAATTTATTATTAAATAGTGGTTTGTGCTATTATATTTGGAGGAGGAACAGTTCGAAAATCTGGCTTTTGTTGCAAATGAAGCTCTTTGGTATGGGGGTAACGGCAAAAACACTTCCTTTATAATTTGTAATAAGAAGTTGGGGACTTGCTCCAAAGCCTAAGGAATGCTTTGATTTTTTAAAATATATTTTAACTCCACTTTTTTTTGTCTGTCTGAATTTAGATGGAAGGATTGATTAAATTCCCAATATTTATTCTATCTCTAGAAATATGTGATCACAGCAACTTCAGAGCTTGAACACAGTAGTAGTTACATGCTCAGATAATGCTGACAAAAATTCTTCAGGTGCACTGTTTCCAAAATTTATCTCTGAAAGAAAATATCTATAATAAAAGCATCAAGCCATTTTTTCCTACTGCCCCATTCATAACTACTTTCCTCTCACTTTACAAAGAAAGATATTCTTTTCATACATCAAGAATCTATTCATGGTCCATGACCTCACTGTATAAAAATTTCTTACATAGAAAATAAGGGGACACTTAAAAATAGTATAATGTTGAAAAAGTGAATACTTCTAATGACTGGATAACAAATCTTTTTATAAGTCAGGTGGTTTCTAATTCTTTGTTTTCAACATAGTGATAGATTATTAAAAATAATAGAGATAGATTATTAAGATCAACAGAGCTCCAAGAGCTGCTTTGAATTCTTCTGGACCCAGTTTTGTTCCTCATCTCCTTGGTGGGGATTCTGCACCAAGCAGACAGATTTCCTAAGAAGTGACCCCTATTGTATATCTGGCTCTGCAATAGTCAAATACTGCTTGGTTTCCAAATGACATACCCCACTTCCGTGATTGGGTTTCTAGGTACCAATAACTTTCAGATTCAGGACTGAGAAATTTGCTCCCTCCTGAGGTGTGAGAAGAAAAGAAAGACAGCTGAGAAATTCGGTATTGAAAGCAGATTTTGTAGCATAACATTTTGAGGAGAGATGCAAATCTGAATCTCTGTAGGAAACTGGAGGGACATGACTAGGCAACAGCCTGAGACAAGACACAGGGTTTAGTGCCAGATCACTAAGCTGAGTGCAGCCCACTTAGCACAGAGCTAAGGGAGAATAACTGGCACAACCTGTTGAGGAATTTTGGTAGCGAATGTCTTCTAAAAAAAGTAATCATTGACACATTAGCTAAAATTAATAATATAATCATAGTTTAACCATTTCTTAAAATTAGAAATCTAGGTTATTTCTAATACTTTACAGTTATGAATAATATGAGAGATATTTTTGCATATCAATCTTAGAGTAGGTTTTTCATTATTTTCCTACTATCAACTTCTAGAAATAAAATTACTGGATCAAACAATATAAAAAGTATTAAGGCTGTTTATACCAATTTTTCTTCATATAATATTTTATATTCCAATTTACACTCTCACTAGCAGAGAGTAAACACTTCACCAGACAATGATTATCATTTTTAAAGATTTTCAACCATGTGATTGATGACAATATTATCTTGTTATGTATCTCTTTGAATATTGAGTAGTAATGTTAAATTTTTTATATATTGAGTAGTAAGTTTCTTTTTAAAAAGCAGAATTACTTTGAGTTAAATTTGTGTACGTTGTGCGAAGTGTCTCTTCATATCAAATTCATACACAAACTAGAAGGCTGTCTGTATCTGGTGATTATATTAGATTATATATTAGAAGGATTATAAATTCTAAGTTCTGATGTAACTTCTTTTCCCACCTTCCATTTCTCAATTAGAAAATTTCTAACTCTTTGCACATTCAATTCAACTGAACTAGTTATTGTAGGCACAATTATCTGGAACAGAGTTGATCACTGCATAGATTCAGCTTCTACTTCTCAGTAATAGCATAGTTATGGCCATTGTTATTTTCCTAGGCATTTCAACAATAACTACAGTCTTAAAATAATTTATCCTAGTCTCAATTAAAATACAATCAATTTTGAAATTACTGTTATACTTTCAGAGCATTAAAATTGTAGTCCATGTTGCTTGAAGCTATACGTTAGTATGTTCTTAATTTGTTTGCCCCCAATAACTTCTTTGTAGATACTCTAAATATAAATATGCATCCTGCCTTCATAAGTTGTATGATGGCCTCCAAATGAAAATGTGACACACATGAAGATGGTGTGCTTACTTTTAATAAGGCTGATATGATCTTCAATAAATGGTGCTGGGAAAAATGGAAAGCTACCTGCAAAAGAATGAAACTAGACTGTTGTCTGTCACCACACTCTAAAATTAACTAAAAATTGATTAAGGGCCTTAATATAAGATCTGAATCAATAAAATGCATAGAAGAAAACATAGAAACTAAACTCAAAAACCTTGAACTTAAAGAGGATTTTATGAAATTGACCTAAAAGACAAGGAGTAAAAGCAAAAATAAGTGAATGAGACTACATCAAACTAAAATGTTTCTGCCCAAAAGAAACTGTCAGCAAGGTAAAGAGAGAACCATCCAAATGGGAGAAGATAAGCCCTCCGATAAGGGCTAATATCCAAAATATACAAAGAACTCATACAACTTAATAACAACAAAAAACCAAACAATCCAATTAAAAAATGTGCAGAGGATCTGAACAGACACTTCTAAGAAGACATACAAATGGACAACAAACAATTGAAAAGATGCTCAACAAACATTTTGAAAAAAACACTAGCTATTAGGGAAATGCAAATTGAAACCACAATGAGATACCATCTCATACCTGTTAGAATAGCTGTTGTCAATAGGACAAGTAATAACAAGTGTTAGAGAGGATGCAGAGAAAAAGAAACCCTCATACACTGCTGGTGATACTACAGATTGTTACAGCCACTAAGGGAAAGCAGTATGGAGTTTCCTCAAAAAACTAAGACTTGTTCTACCATATGATCCAGCAATCCTTTCTCTGGGTATTTACAAAGACTTGAAAACCCATATTTGAAAAGATATTTGCTCACCAATGTTTGTAGCAGCATTATTCACAGTGGCCAAGACATAGAAGTAACTGAAGTGTCCTACAATAAATGATTGTCTAAAGAAGTTGTGGTACATATAGATAATGGAATATTACTAAGTCATAAAAAGATATGAAATACAGCCATTTGCGACAACATAGATGGACCTTGAGATAATCATGCTAAGCGAAATAAGCCAGAGAGAAAAAGTTGAAAACCACATGATATCATTTATATGTGGGATATAAATCTAAAAGCAACAAATGACCAGAACAAACAAACAAAAATTCATGGACATGGACAATCCACTAGTAGTTACCGGAGGTTGAAGGGAGCGGGGCAGGAAAATGGGGTAAAATGGGTCAAATATGTGATGACAGAAAGAAATCTAACTATGGGCGGTGAATATACAATGTAATATACATGTTGCATTGTTTTAGATACACACACACACACACACACACACACACACACACACACACACATCTTACTGCTAAATTGTACACCAGAAATTTACTGGATTTCATTAACCAATGTCACCGTAATAAAAATAAATAAATAAATAAAAATAAAAAGGCTAGTATGTGAAATATCCCAATGCAAAATTCAGAGGATAATTTTGACTCTTTAAGGCCAACTCTTAGAAAGAAAGGTTCTGGAATCAGATCAGCACAAGGGTTAATTCCACCTTTGGTACAGATGCATCAGGATATTGGTATCTGATGCTGTTCTACATTTGAATCACATAGTATTATGGACTGAATGTTTGTGTTTCCTCAAAATTTCTATGTTGATATCCTAATTCCCAATGTGATGGTGTTAGCAGGTGGGATGGTGAAAGTAATTTTGTCATGACAGTGGAGCCCTCATGAATGCGACTGGTGCTGTTATAAGAAGAAATATGAGAGTTTGTTCCCTATGTTCTCCACTATGTGAGGATACAATGAGAAATGGCCATCCGCAAACTGAGAAGAGTGATCTCACCAGGTACCAGATCTTGGATGTCCCAAGCTTCCAGGATTGTAAGAAATAAATGTTTGTTATTTAGGCCACACAGTGTATGGTATTTTTGTTTTAGTCGTTCAAACTGACTAAGACACATAGTGAACTTCTTTTCTTTTCTAATCTCTTCCTTATTAAGCATCCTTCTTATGATATGGCATCCTAGGTAGGTGGAATTGCATATTGTCTAAGCTGATAAAGCACTTTGATCAGCTTAATGATTATGTTTGTTTTTGCAAGTTAATCAACTGACATTTATTTTTAATTAAAAATAGGTGTCAAAACTTCTTGAAAGGACTGATAAAATAAACCTTAAACATAATTTAAAATGAAGGCTGTGTAATGGAAAGGTTAAAGCTCAGCTTCTGGATCTGGATTACTGGGGTTCAAAACTCTTCTGTACTACTTAAATAGCCGTATGACCTCAGCTAGTTTCTGGGACTTAGTTTCATATCTGTAAAATACAATTACTAGTAGAATTTATATCACAAACTGTTTTATGTATTAAAGGAATTAATTCTCATTAAGTACTTAGAAAAGTGATAAAAATTAAGCACTACGTAACTGCATTTGTTACATAAGTGGGGTAAATTATGCATACATGTTAACTAATCTCTTAGGTTTCTTTTTCATTCATGTCTAATTCTAAAATTTCAATATGATACATTCAATTTTTTTTCACATTCAGCTTTTAGTAGGCTCAATGTTTTGATTATCCTGTTTAGCTCCATTAAAAGGAAATCAGCATATACATGTTATCAACCTGGAATTAAGTGAGTTTCCATATATGGATCTTACCAATTGTCAATATAAACATGTCTATCATAAAAGAATGTAACTTGGTTTTGTTGAAGTCATTTCAGAAGAGGGAGGTGGTAACAAAGAGATAAATATAGCCAAACAATGTGTGAGCTGCTTGGTGGGTGTTTGATGCATAGAAGGATGCATAGTTGGGAATAGGCAGAGAAACATGTAGGTAACATTGGTAGATGTACTGTAAGAGACCCTGTGCTATTCCATAAGAAGTGGTTCAGATCTCATTTCAGACTGAAGTGAGTACTGGTAGATTTCTTCTGGTTTAACCCATTTCTAAGATCACCAGTGATATGATTGTAAATAACTTGTAGAATATTAACTAACAATCTCTATCCAGGAAGAACAAATTTATTATACTTAAACTATGTTTTAGATATCATTTAATGATCTTTGGTTAGGATTATAATTTTTAAAGTGTTTCTAACAAAAAGTATTTTTTTGCACTGTCAAGAAATGACTCTCTTTCTAATGCTTACATTATAAAATAAATAATATGCAAAATATGTGCATTCATAAAATTTCTGGTTGTGGATGATTAAGAGTGTTCACTGGATGCCTAAGATGTAACAAACATGATCAGTTCTGGGTATTACCACATGGCACTGCATTTCCCTTTTATTCTTTTTCTCCATCTTTATTTTTTTTATTCTATATCAACACTTTCCTCTCACTCCTGATGTTAAACATGCATTTTTTTCAAGTATGAACTTCCGAGGGTATTCCATCAGTCATTCTCCCATCGTCTGCACAGTGCCCTATTGGAGTGGGTATGAATGTTGGAAGCTCCTCCCTTCAGAAGCGTTGGGGTCTCCTTCTCTTTCATGCTTTAGAGATGCTTTGTCAGACTTTGAATGCTGCCTCCTCGGTTGCCTTTGTGGCGACAGCTTGTGTTCAGATGTGATTTAGTTGTAATCTGATTGTGGCTCCATGTGTGAAGAGAGCATGACCAGTTCACAGGCAGCCAGTCAGTGTGGCCCCAGCCTGTTACATCAGCATCGCGTGGTGGGGAACAAGGCAGTGCCAGTCTCTTGCCTTTTTTTTTTTTTTGTCTTTCAAGGAAAGAGAAGAAAGCCTGGGAAAATGGCAAGAGATGCCTGCTTTTCCTTGAGAATTGCTGAATGCTATTCACTACAACAATTTTTAAAATTGTTTCTAGAATAGGAGGGAGGCACTAAAGGGAGATGGAAGATTGAGGCAAAAATAATTTACAGATTAGCGAGATTTAGGCCCAGTGTATCAGCTTTATCTGTTTTGATACTGTTTCTAGTGGTTATATTGATTTTTATCTAGACATGTGTGTGTGCATTAACAGAGAAGAGACAAAGAAAATAACACTTCTATTTGTTTTGATTTTAATAAAATTAAACAGGATGTTTCTTCCTGTCCTGGATATTATCCCTTCAGACCTTGTATTTCATTTCTTTCAGCAGATCATATGCTTTAAATAATCAGTGACCAACTCTCTATTCCCTTCACTTGTGTCATTTCTCATTAATGTCATGTACTGGTCAGGGGAGGTGTATTAGAAGGTCATGTGACACATTGGTTTTATCAATGCCATCATCTGAGCGCTGTAACACTGAAGCTCCTCTTAGATATATGGAGCAGTAACCTGTCGTGTGTCTTGCTGAAGCAACTGTAGTCATTATTGATTACTCATTCTATACACAGTTTTGTAGCAATTAACAGTGTTTTGACTCTGAATTTGAACATTTGATTAAGAAGTTTTTAAAAATAAGGAGCTTCCTTCTGCTGAAGTTCGCTAATGTCTCCATAACACATGGACAAAACTCCTGAAAGCATTTCTTGCTGCTTATTCATGAAAAAATTGCAAAATTATCTCTTTGATCACATGAAACTAATAATGATATCTCGGTGATAATACTCTTCCTAAATTAAAGAAGGAAGCATCTGTGTGAGATTGTTGTCTGAGAAAACTTGTTTCAGTTAAGAAGCAGAGGCACCAAATCACAGACTACAAATCTCTCTCTCTCTTTTAATAAAGCTTATTTTTAATATTATTTTATACCTGTCTTCTTTTCTTTGGCAAAAGAAATTTCTAACTTTATTTTTAACAGTTGAAGTGTTAATGAGATTATCTTTATGTATTATTTATTGTTATTAATTTGATTATGTAAATCAAATAACATTCTCATTGCAAAAAAATCCACCTAGAAAATGCATTCTATCATTCTATCATTCCACTGCTTAACAAAAACCTCTTTTAATGTTTGCCTTATTGGTTGCCTGACAGATCATTTATGAATGTGACCTGGGAAGGTATCCAACCATCCAAGTTGATCCTGACACTTTTATTTTGTAGCACTTGTCACAGCTGAAATAATCCCATTCTTTGTGTAATTTTTATTTTGGCTATCTCTCCATTAACTATATATATATATATATATATATATATATATATATATATATATATACGCTCCATGAGGACAGGGGGCTTTTCTGTTTTGTCCACTGTTATATCCCCAACACCAAGAATGATATCTGGAATTAGAAGGCACTCACTGAATATTTGTTAAATAATGCATTAATAAATGAGCATAAATATCATCTTATTTCTTTGCCCAGTTGAACTTATCCTGTCTAAGCAATTTTGTATCCTGATATTTAAGATAACATTATAAACATAATATTTCACTAAGCAAAATCAAATGCTAACAGAATTGAGCACTATGCTATTGAGTACTTAGAATAGGATTCCTTTGAGTTTGTTATTCAATGGTTCTGTTACTGCATTTCTTGTGTTGTACTTTTTAAGCCGCTTTTCTTCAGTCTCCAGTGCCGAGATTGCATGGATAGATGGCCAAGACTACATTCAGAGGTTTCTTCTGGCCTCACTGACCTTTTGAACTTACCAAACTTCTACACAGGGACTTTGCACAAGCTAGTCCCTGCCTGGGTGTCTCTTTTGGCACCTTCAGCTCTGCACTTGGCTGTCAGTTACCCAAAGCAGACTTTCTTGACATTCTGAGAGTGTCTAATATTTTAATTATTTAATTATTCATGCAAATATGTCTGCTATCTTTCTTTCCCCACCTCCTACTAGAATGTTTTCATGAGAGCATAAAACTTGTTCCATTTATTGTGGTATCCTGTAGAGAATAAAGAAATTAGACCACTCTTTATTCAAGAAATATTGATTAGATTTACACGTTCTATCATGCTATGTGCTAAATGCTAGGAATTAAGATTACTATGAGAACATCCTTGTCCTTGGGGTTTATAATCTAGCAGAATCTATTTATTTATTTATAAATATTTACTGAGTTCCTGCTGTATCAATAAATATTATGTGCATTGCCAGGGATAAAACCCTAAATGAGGAGAGATTAGGCAGGGCTTGGGGCTGTGGTACAGTTTTAGATGGTGAAGACAGAGAATAGAAAACACAAATCATTAGATAATTACAGTTTTGGTAAGTGCTACAAAGGAAAGTACTAGGTATTATGAGAACACAGCCAGGATTAGCTTGGATAGCTTGATGCATTTTAGATATCCTTATGTACTATTCTGTCAGAAAATTAGATAATGGGATGTGTTTATTTAATGCTCTTCAGACAAATGGCACAAATATTTTTTTCTCCGTCTTTCTTTAGCAGCCCCATGTATTTCCAATGAGAGATATCCACATACATCAGTGGAATTAGGCCAAAGAAACCAAGATCCACGTTTGATTTTGCTTTAAAATAACAAGTACTAAGAAGCACAACCTATGTCTTTTTACATCTTTTTCCAATGAGAAAATAAAATTCTGTAAGACATGAATGTGGATTAGACATTCTGAAATAAGTCAAATGTCAGGATAAAGAAAGAAATTACCCTAAAATAGAAATGACTGAATGTAATTCCATAAAAGGGATGGCTTTCATTAAGGGACTTCGATATTTGATCATGAAAAATGATTTCTCTTGCTATCAGTAGTAGATAGCATATTCAATGGTAACCAGCAATTTGAGGAATTTTTATTCTGAGGTGCTACACTAACTCAATGATTAAACTAATCTCCACAAACCATTTGATTACACTTTAATTTATTCAAACCATTAAAATAGTAAGTAAGGGACAGTAAAAATTTTAAAGTAAATTAGCATAAATATAATTATTGTACTTTATTGCCTAGCTGTATATAACTCTTCACTGCCCTCCCCTGTTCAATTTTAGAAATGCTGCTTCTTACAGAGAAAATTAAACTCTTCCATCATTAAAAAAATAAATGTAGCTATTTCCTCAGATGAATAAGTTTAAATGGCCTGTTTTCCAGCAGGCAATATCATCCATGTCTCAAATTACTGTACATTAGCTTCCTCCCCAAAGTAATACCAAGGAAAGAAACCACAGCATTTAATTGACACTATCTCGGAGCCCTGGGATCTCCAGAGTGGTGCTAACTTTCTTCCCTTTCTGGAAATATTATTTGATCTCATTCGAAAAATAGATGTGGGAATAGATAAATGGAGTCAAACTCACAACTTGATATAGTCTTACTTCACACAAAAGGGTCTTTCTTTTTGAACTTGTGGGTAGTTAATTGAATCCCAATAGCATGAGTACAATTTTATGGGAAATGCATTGCTTTTCCATCCAGCCTGAATATAAAATTAAAATATGTAGGATAGGATAGTGTGTGGGGGGTCCTGTTTGATTTAGAATAATGGAATATTAGGGCCAAAAGTAAATTAGAGTTAAAAAAAAATATTTTGCTAGACCTTGAATTAAAATATGAGTAAATTGAAGCCCAGAGAGTGATATTCAAAGTCACAGGTAACAAAACAGATGTTGATTCAACTATCATATTTCCCTTTCTATGTAGGCTCTACTACATGACCTGGATTTGAAAAATCCTCTCATCTATGTGTGCACCTAGGTATTAGTGAACCTCCAGTTTCCATCATTAAAACCTTAAGACTCTTTGTGCTGCCCTCTGGTGACAGAGGTCATGAACTAAGGCTGCAGACTTGGTCAAGCACATCCCTCCTTCGTTCATTCAACATACATTTATTAAGGTCTACTAAATGCCCGCCGTTGTTCTAGATGCTGTAGTTTCAGCAGTAAAAACAAAAGACAGTATTCCTGCCCTAAGGGAACTTGTGTACCAGTGAAGAGAGACAAGACAGTAAACACATTATATAATAGATGAGGACTATGGAGATCAATAAATCAGGGAAGAGGGTAGGAGTGTGTGGGCACAAAGTTCCAACTTTAAATAGTGTGTTCGTGGAAGGCCTTGGTGAATATGGGACATTTAAGAAAAGACTCGAAAAAAGTGAGAGAATAAACCACATTAGTGTATGGAGAGAAGTGGATCAGGCAGAGGAAATGCAAATATGCTGAAGGTAGAGAGTACTTCCATTACCTAGGTCCGTGCACCCTGAGCTGAGTGACAGGGGAGCACAGGAGACTGCACAGAGAAGTGCAAAGATGGCAAAAGGAAGGCCCTATTGGGCTTGTTGGCCATAGCAACAGTTTGGCTTTTCTCTGGGTGAGATACAGAACTACTGCAGCTTTGTGAGTCGAGGTTTTTACAAGGTTAGTCTGACTGCTTCACTGTGAATAACTGTAGAGGTAGAAGCAGAGAGGCCAATTTTTGAGGCAAAATGATGGATGGAGGTGAGTACCAAAGAAATAGCCATGCAGATAAGACTCTGGACATGTTCTGAAGTTAGAGCCATGAGCAGTTGCTGATGATTTGCTGTAGTAAATGTGCAAAAAAGACAAGTCAATGTCAATTACAGAATTTTTGACCTTAGGATGGAAGGTGATTTTGAGGAAAAATTCAGGAACTCGGTTTGGGCATTTTAATTTTTATATTTATCTATTTATAATTTATAGGGCTCTTTATGTTCTTATGTAGAGCCAAATTAACATCTGTCTGGTATAATTCTCCTTCTAGCAGAACTCCCTTTGATATCTCTATTAGTACATATCTCTTGGTGATTAGTTGCCTCAACTTATTTTGGTCTAAAACAATCTTATTTCACTTTTATTTTTGAAAGGTATTTCCACTCCATATAGAATTCTAGGTTGGCAGTCTTTGCCCTTCCTCTCAATGTATTCTCAGTTGCTTCATTGTCTTCTGGCTTTCATAGTTTCTGACAATTCTGTTGCCACGCTAGACTTAGTCCTCTGAATTTATTATACCTTTTCTTCCTAGCTTCTTTTAAATCTTTTTTTTTATCACCAGTTTTCAGCAGTTTGATTTTGAAGTGCTTTGGTGTGGTTTTCTTTATGTTTCTTTTGTTTGAGGTTCTTTGAGCTTCTTGAATATGTAGGTTTATAGTCTTTACCAAATTTAGAACATTTTTGGCCATTATTTCTTCAAGTATTTTGTCTGTCAGTTCCCCTTTCTGTGTCTCCAAGTATGCAACGTCAAATTGTTTGATCTTGTCTCACTGGTCACTCATGCATTTATTTTTTTAAGACTTTTTTCTCTATACTTTA
This sequence comes from Macroglossus sobrinus, assembly GCA_004027375.1. NCBI lineage: Eukaryota > Metazoa > Chordata > Mammalia > Chiroptera > Pteropodidae > Macroglossus > Macroglossus sobrinus. Next base: position 81,254 of record PVKZ01003656.1, on the reverse strand, counting down.
TTTTGGATATTTTCTATTGCTTTAAGTTCACTTCAACACTTTTAAGTTCACTGATCTTTTCTTTTGGAGGGTCTAATTTGTGGTTAACGTTTTCTCATTTCTGATATCATGCTTCTATCTCTACAAATTACATTTGACTCTTTTTATGGCTTTCATTTTTTTCTTTATGATATGTATGTCTTCTTTTACCTCCCTGAGTATGTGGAGTAGAAACATAACAGTGTTTGAAATTCATTGTTTGCCAATTTCACCATCTCTGTAATTTCTGGTTCTGTTGTAATTTCTGGTTACTGATTGATTTCTCTCCTGGCAATGGTTCTTATAAACTGCCTCTTTGAAGCCTGCTTTTTTTATTTGAAGACAGACATTATGAATTTTATGTGGCTGAATGCTAGATTTTATTGTTTATTTAAATGGTGTGGACATTGTTCTGGCATGCCATTAAATTACCTTAGATCAGTTTGATCTTTTAGAGGTCTGCTTTAAGTTTTGTTAGTGTGAGTACAGAGCACCCTTTAGTCAAGGTCTAATTTATACCCCATACTGAGATAATACTCTTCTAAGGATTTTACTAAATGCTTCATGTACTGTAAGGTCTTTCTCCTTTGGCAGGTGAAAATATTAACTATCCCTAACCCTGTGTTTCCTTTTCTATTAGAATTGTTTTGCTGTTGCTTTTACAAGTTTTTTTTTTTTTTCTCCAGTCTTAGGTAGTTTCCTTTCACCTATACTCATGTCAGTACTTGGAGTCTCCCTGTGTAGCTCTCTCCTCTCTGAGATCTGCCTTATAAATTCTAGCTGCCTTAGACTCTCTGAACTTAGATCTCTGTCTTCTTAACGCAGTGAGACACTGACTCTGTTTAGGTTCCTTCTCCTTGCTCTACAGTCTGGAGACTCTTTCTGAACAGTCAGCTGGGGCTAGTGTAGGGCTTGCTTTGTTTGTTGTGGGGGGACACTGTCCATACTGCTTGTTGTCCAATGTCTGAAAACTGTTGTTTCATGTGTTTTGTTTGGTATGCTAGTGATGGTGGGCTGCTGCTAGTGGTAATTAAATCCAGTCCCTGTCATTTCATCTGGGCAGGAAGGAGAAAAGTCTACAGAATTTTAATTTTGAGATGTGTCCGTTGAACATGTGAGTGAAGATGCCAAGTAGGTAATCAGATATATGAGTTTGGAATTCAGAAAAGAGACTCAGATTGGAGATATACATCTATAACATAAATTTATCATCTATTTTGCCCCACTTTTAGCTCCATCTCTCATCAAAACAAAATTATTTCGTGTTCTATCTTATCAGTCTCTACTAAGGAAGAGACAGACTACATAAAATAATATAGTGTCATTGAGTTACTCTTTCCAGGTATATATTTATACATTAATAAGGCTGCCCAGGTTAATATCTTTACCAAGCAAGCACAAGCAGATTTTACCTGAAATGCCAATTTCTATCTATTAATAGTAGCTTCCTGAAGTGTCATATGTAGAAGGAATTTGAGACCAGGCCCAGGCTCAGGGGGAAAGAGTGCCATGATTGATTACTAATTTCTGGTGTGAAAGCAGGAAAGAGAATAGAAGCAACTGTGCCATGTGTTTACCCCACCTGTCTTACCATAAAATAATAAATGAATATACTTTGAGCAAGTGACACACAAATGGCACCATATAGACTATCAACTATTCTGCTTTCATTGAGGTAGATATTAGTTAATTATTTCTGAGGAACAATTCATAAGCATATACCTCCAGCTCTAATTAGTCAAGAACAGAATTACCTTTCCTTTTTCATTAGTACCATGTGGTTGGAAAATAGAATATTTCCTTATACAAAACCATAAATGATTTCATTAGACTTAATAGAGGGAGGTGCCAACAGGCTAAGAAAATCTTTTCTCTCTCCTTTCTATTGTGTAGGACTTATCACTGGGACTTCACTGTCTTTCTTGCATTCTCTAACCTAAGTGTTAAGAAAAGATTTACCTGTAACATCAGGTAAACCTTCTTTTGATTATATTAGTTTAGTTTTCAGGTTTGGTTTGAATAGTGTTTGGAATACAGTAAGCTCTCATTGAGTATTTTGTGACTGCATTAATGTGACTTTTTCATTTTCTATTTTAAATAGATATGTAAACTTATTTTTGAGGATTTTCCTTGGGTCAAAATGTTGACACACTGGACTCACAAAGCATCTCAGGGAAGTTGGGAACCTTCAGCCACATAAAAGCCACTAACTGGGACATATCAGTCTTTTAAAAACCTGAACTTAAACTAGATATCAGGGCCCACATGAGGCAGAGATTCCATCATTCTACACAGATCACCTATCATAGGTGATAGCCTCTTCAGTAGATTCAAGCAGAGTTAGTTGCACTAGCGAATTGTGTTTTCAGTTCAGGTTTAGTTCAATATGACAAACATTACATGAGAACTTATTCTGTGACCAGGTTTCTCAACCTTAGTGCGATTGATATTGGGTTGTCTAATTCTTTCTTGTACTGCACTGTCTTGTGCAGTGTAGGATGTTTAGCAGTATCCCTGGCCTCTACCTATCAGTTGCCAGTAGTATTTCTCCTCACCCCCTTTCAGTTTTGACAATGTTTATAGACATTGCCTAATGTCCCCAGAAGTAAAATTGGTGCCATTTAAGAACTCTTGCTCTACATCCTCACCTTTATAAATAAACTCTCCTTGAATTATCCTATTTTGAGTATGATATTGGTATCCTGCTGGGATTATGATTGATACACTGTGTGTGCAAAGCTAAATGAACCTCATGTTCATTTTGTAAGGTGCAAAGAGAGATAACAAGTATTTGGTCCTAGTTTATTTGATTAACTTATAATTTAAAAACTCACTTTGGCTAGTAGAAAGTATGTTTGAAGTGCTGAAGGTGGAATTAAGTAGAAACCTAGACAGCTACAGACATATTCATGATGTGATTACAAAGGCCTAGAATAAATTTTTCCCATGGAATGAATGGGAATAGCTGTTCAGGGAGATGAATCCCTCAACCCTGGGGATGGGTGGGAGATGCCCCAGGTCTGTCATCCCTAGCAAGCTACAATTAGATCTGGTTACCTCCATAGACTTACAGATATAGTTTATTTTTTATATGTAAAGTGTGTGAAAAGTAGGAGACGCTGGACTAAACTAATACATTGACAATGAGGATGGTAAAAAAAAAAAAGGGAATTGAATTTCCAAAATACTGAAGGAGAACACTTGATTAGACTCGGAAGTTAATTATTGTGAACATGAGAGATCAAGATGAGTCAAGGGTGTACATGCTCAGGAGGTAAGACTGGGAACACAGCAAGAAGAGCAAAGTTTGGAGGAGCGGTTCTCAGTGTGTGGTTCCCAGACTAGCATCATCAATATCACCAGGAAACTTGTTACATGTGAAAAATTTCAGACCCTGACCTAGCTCACTGAACCAGGAACTCTGGGGGTGGGCCCCAGAAATTTGTTTTAACAAGACTTCCAAGTGATTCTGATGTTTGATAGAATTTGAGAGTCTCTGTTTTGAAGAGAAGGTGATAATTTCCACCTGAGACTTACTGAGTGGTCCAGTAGGACATATATGTGGAAATGTTCAAGTGGCAAGTTTACTATCAGTCTCACTGTGGTCAGTCATTTGTATGTATTTTTTTTTTTGAATAAAGGAAGATGTCAGAGTCTCTCTCTGTCTCTCTCTCTGTCTCTCTCTGTCTCTCTGTCTCTGTCTCTGTCTCTCTCTCTCTCTCTCTCTCTCTCTCTCTCTCTCTCGCTCTCTTCTGTTTCTGGAATATAATAGATAGGATCATAGGGAACATTTCCTATAGGAAAGTGACACAAAAACTTGAATAAAGGATGGCTATGAAGTTTATATTTCAGAAGGCTACTTTTTCTTTCTTAGCCTTGGAATTGACTAACAGGTGGCTTATGTTCATCCCTTTCTGTTGTTGTTGTTTTTTTTTTTTTCTGTGCCTTACCAGCAGTTACTAGATGGCTTGAGTACTTGTGCAAAGTTCTCAAGTAGAAGCGGAGACATGGACATTGGAAGGTACTTTGGTGCCATGTAGACTCACCATTAGGTGTTAGGACCAACAAAAGTAGAGAAGTAGTAAACAACTTGCTGCTTCCTCCTCCCACCAATTTTTATCCATGGCCTTTGGGCCAAATCCACCCCACAACCGGTTTCTGTGGACAAAAATTTTTTTGGAACATTTTCATGCCCATTGGTTTACATATTGCCTATAGCTGTTTTTTTCACTACATGGCATGGTTGCATAGTTGTGACAGGATAGTACAAAATGCAAAATCTAAAACCTTTATGCTCTGGACTTTTACAGAAACAATGTGCTGACTTCTGCTTTAGACCGGGGGTTCTCAAAATTCAGCTCACATCAACACCCCTCGAGGAGATCTTTTAAAAAGTTATGCTAGGTTCTAACCCAAGAGTTTCTATTTCAGTAGGTTTGGGAATTTTCATTTTAATGAGTTTCCAGGTAATGCTGATGCTGCTGTCCAGGGACAACACTTTGAGAACTACTATTTTTCATACTACATTTAAGCCCTCAGAACACCATTTCTGGATTAAAGCAAAAACTTCCTTGGCTACAAGTTCAAGGGATTATTTCAGGTTCTGCTTCTAACTCAGTTTGGACTATATTACTTTTATAAAACCTCATTTTATCCTATGTGCTTTCTCTTTGCATTCTTTCGCCCTGTTCAAGACTTTAAGATGAGAAATTTGTTTAAAAAGTGAGCCTGACAACCTTTTTATTTTCCTGAGGTAAAATATGTTAAAAATTTGGCATCCAGTTCTTTTTAAGAATTAGCAACTACTCTAATCAATAATACATTTTTCCTTTTGCTTTACTCTTATAGCTTTTGACCCCTTTCCTGTACTATATCATAAATAATTTGAAACTACAACTTTCGTTTTCCTTACATAAGTGAAAACTTCAAAGGAATGGGAAATAGTAAGTTTTTTATTAGTCAGAGAAGTGACTACATATATTAGCTCGAAGTAGGATTTAAGGAACAGTTGAAATTGGATCTACTAGAAGTGGTGGTTACTTTCCCCAACTTGATGAATTAGGTCTTACAAGATTATTTCATTATTTTGTTAGAAGTGCTGTGACTTAATTATTAGAACCATATATAAACATAGGCAGAAGCAGGTTCAATGATAAAAGCTTGCATGATATCCATCATTCAGAATTATCCATGTGGCTGCTCCTTTCCATTCTTACACAAAAATAAACATGTCTGCCTATGGATTTACAATAGAAGAAAAGCTTGATATAATTTAAGTTTAAACTTTAAATTCTTAGGAAGTAGGAATATTTATTTTATTAGGTGACCAGCTACCAATAAAGTACTATATCTACCCAATTGCTTAGTAAATATATGCAATAATGTACTTTACCCCTTTTTCTCATACTATGCTTAATAAGGCCCGCAGTTCACGGAAGAAACTACCAAGGGATAAAGATGGTTTATAAATCAGTTTATTTTCCCCATTCTCTACCTTGAAAAAAATTGGTAATAGGGAAATCTTATTAATTCATCATCCAACTTTTAAAGAACATGAAAATTGATGGACCATTTGAGTGAAGAGTAAGGAAAACAACTCCCTAATCTATAAATTGTTCAGCCAGAATGAAGTATTAGGAGGCACTGTTTAAATATGAAATGTACTAGTGCTGTTTCTATCCATCTATTATAGATTTTATGTCTCAAATATATTTATAATGTATTACAATGCTGAAGTTTATTCCTCACATGTTTATATATTTAATATTTCTTCCTCAGAAGATTTGAACATGGCTAAAGGCAAAGTTATATTTTTTCTTGATAATAATAAAATAATAAAATGTTACACATAAAAGAAGTTTACTCTGAATTTATGGCTGAAGCCATGCTGTGTTTTGTGTTGTGGTAAAGATGCTCTTGCTCACCTGACAATGACTTCTTTCAACATCATTCCTCTTCTGTCTTAGGGCCTTAAGATAAAAAGTCATCTTTTCAAAGCTGGAACTTTCAGATCTTGATAATTCAAAATAATGTACTTTCAGAAAAACAGTTTCTCTTAAGAATACCGTAGGAAAACCAATATCTCTAATTATTGTATATTTGATTTAATACTAAATGCGTAATAACACTACTAATATAAAATGGAAGAGCTGTTTCTATTTAAAAGTTCATCAGCAAAGCTATTCTATGGTGTTAGAAGGTAGACTAGTTATAGCAACTACACCTGGAAGGTAGTTAGTCCCTTGAACGGGCATGAGGGATCTTTTGAGCTGCCAGGAATATTGTTTCTTCATCTTAGTGCTTGTCTCATTAATATGCTCATTTTGTGAAAATTCATTGACCTATTGACTTATGATTTCTGTCTCTGATGTGTTAAGCTTTAATAAAAATGTTTATTCAATAAGAAAAAGTACAATAGATTAGGGTGACTAGAAAATCAATTTTGCTTTTTTTATAATTACGAATTTTTTATGTGTAAAAGTCCTATGCACAATCCAGTTACCTTTAATTTAGAAAATATGCTTAAAATTTATTTTGTATTGCTTATTGCCCAACCAACATGGTTCTGTATGCTTGGGCATTCCTTCTATTCATTGTCTCTGGAATTAGAATATTTTCTTTCATTGCTGACATTACTTTTATTGTGATGTCCAGTTAAGGCATCTGACTATGAAAACACAGGGAGAACTTTTTCTCTCTCTCATAAAATTTATTATAAAAATCAGTAGCCAGAGTATACATATAAAAACATTATGTTAGCATAATATTTCTTTATTTGGCAAGACCAAAATTTTTAAATGTCACAATTAGAATTTGTCTTTGGGCTTCCTTCTGTGTCCTACATAATCTCCCTTCTAAAAATTCATGGGCAAAAATAAATACCTGCAGAAAATTTTTATTAGCTTTCCTCAGAAAGTAATTTATTTCTTAGTGACAGAAAGTTTCTGTGAAATAAGCACATAGATTATACTTTCTAAATTTCTAGACGCTAAAGAAAATTTTAAAAATAGGGGATTCATGCATCTTGCAGTATGTTGGTGAATTGTGCAGAGATTGCACTGGATATTTCTTTATGAACAGTGCTTCTTGTTTGTTACCCACCATTGTACTTTGCAAATGATATCCTAATTTAACCTATGAAAACAATTAATAACCCATCTTGGCCTAGGAGAGAACCAAGTGATGGTGAATCTGGACCAATTCCTTGGGTCTGGTTAAAAGTCTTGGTCCTTACCCTCAACTCAGATAAAGATCATGAGTTTATGTAGATGAAAGGAATAAGAATACCTTGGTTATATCAGGAAAAATAAGAAAAAAAGATTCGGAGTCAGAATGTGAACCCAAACTCTGCCATTTACTAGTTCTATGACTAAGCTCATAACCAATTTGAATACTAGATTTTTACATACATGCCTTTTACTGTTGAACTGTATACCTGAAACTTACTGGATTTCATTAACCAATGTTACCATAATAAAAATAAATTAAAAAATGAAGTTAGAATGGTGCAAAGGATTAAAGAAGTACAAATTAGTAGTTGATAGTTGGGCATGAGGATGGGGAGCACAGCATTAATATGTTGGCTAGGTGGAGGGCCAGGGAAGGGAGGGAGCAGTTGGGGGAATTGTTTTATGTACAATGTAGATGTCTAATCAATGTACTGTATACTTGAAACTAATTTAAATAAATAAATTTATTTAAAAATATTTTTTTAAAGAACAAACTTTTGCAGAAATTATTGACACCTACATCTTTATTATTTGAATCAATCTGTGAACCAAAGAAAAAGAGGAAAATATTTTTAGGATCATAGCATTAGAGGCTATGTTTCATTTGTGAGTGTATGTAAGAATCTTATAAGAGCAGGTGGCATTTCCAAGGGAGTCCAGCAGGGTGCACTAAGAGGCCAGGGGAAGGGAACACTCGCAAACGACGCACTGTACAGGCTCTTCTTGGTTTGGGGCAGATGCTCTCAGCAGACCACTAACCCTGCTTAACTAAATGTGTGGTCAGCTTAAACTGCTCAGTTTCCAGCTTCATCTTCTCCACACTAGAAAGCAAGGCTGTGTAAGGAAGAATCTTTACTGCTCACACTAAAACATCTGAACATTAAACACACTAGAAACAACCAGACCAGGGACATATTGTGTAGAAATATGTCTTGATGCAGTCACATATTTAATTATGTCTAAAGCAGTTTTCCAATTCTAAAGATAGAGTTGAAGACAACTATGAGAAAAACACAAGGGAAAGAGCTATAGACTTTAATAATGTTGAAATATGTAGTTTGGGAGCTTAGAGATCACAATCCATACACTGAATTGTAACTATAAATTATTCAGCTAGATCAATGCTTAAGAGAAGGAAAAAGTAAGGTCAATATGAACTCAGTGTCTTCTTTTCACAGCTTTGGTTCACAAAGAAATTGGAAGAAAAATTAGAAGGGAGCTGTTGTGCCAACACCACTTATTGAACACTCCATTCTTTTTTCACTGAGGTGAAATGTGATCATCACATACTGACTTATTACATATCCACATCTATGTGTAGATTTGAATATGTTCTATCTGCTTAGCTCTCTGCCAATTGCATATTGCTTTAACTATCTTTTGTTACTTATTTCAACTTATTCATTTTTTATTTAATAAACATTTATATAACACCATGTGCCAAACATTATTTTTAGTGATTTATAACTATTAAATAATTTCCTCTTTAAATAAACCTATGATGTGGATTCCATTATTGAATCCATTTTACAGATTAGGAAACTGAAGTACCGAGAGAAGTGACATAAATTCTAGATCCCTCAATGATCCCCTCAAGATTTCCAGAAATTCCAAAGGACTTTCACATGGTAAATTTTGGCCCAAATTTTATGTTTTTTTTTTTAAATCTTAATTTTAATATCATTTCCTTTCAAAGAGCTGTTTTCTGATTTTTTGCCTACTAAGCTAAGAAAAACAACTATTTGTTTCTTGGTTTTCCTAAGTGAGTTGGAATAATTTCAATCCAGAGGCTATGTCCATTTTATTATTTTAGCAACCACCTTAATATGACATGTTGGATGTAAAAGCTAATCTTCTAAGTGCATGACTTTGAGAAGTATAGAGTGCATGATGAAAGGAAGAAAAGGTAATTATATATTTATGTGGTGGGGACAGGGTAGGGGAAGAAGAAAAAGAAAAGCATAAAAATTACATCTATATTTTGAATGAGAAAGGGACACACACAGAGAAATATATAGAGACATAGTCCTGATAGTGAACCAAAGAACATTTAAATGTTGAAGTTGTAATAAAAGCTGTTCATTTTGCTAAATCTTTTGTAAATTGACTACACAAGTACAATTAGAGACAGAGATGGATTTAAGCTTAGCTTCATATTTAAGTCCAGGTTCTATCATTTGCTGTATTACTTAGGATAAGTTTCTTAATGATCCTGAGTCACTATACCTACCCCTTGTACTGTTACTGGGAAGTGGTGGGAGCTGGCATGATGGAGACCAAAGGGATATGTGGTCTTGCAAGAAAGTCCTATTGCCTTTTTAGGGGTCACTCCTGGTATCTTTAAAATAATTTACTAATAAATAAAATTATGTACTTTCAATTAATATGACAAAAACAAGGGCTTGCTAGGCCAAGTGCACAAAGGGAAGAGAAGGAAATTAAGAAAAAAATAAGAGAGAACAGTTGTCAATATATTGAAAAGCCCCTTGTATAAGTTTTCTATTGCTGTGTAATAAATTACCAAACTCAGTGACTTAAAACAGCACCCATTTAATAGCTCACAGTTTTATAGGTCAGAAATCTGGCATGGCATGGCTGGATTTTCTGCTTAAAATAGCACAAGGCTGAAATCAAGATGTCCACTAGGTAGAATTCCCATTTGAAGGCTCTGGAGAAAAATACTTCAAGCTCATTTAAAATTAATCATTAGCAAAATTCAGTTCCTTTTAGCTATAAGTCTGTGATCCCCATTTTCATGCTGGCTGTCAGCCAGGGGCAGCTCTGAGCTCCTAAATGTCACCTACATTCCTTGCTACCTGGTTCTCTCTACCTTCAAGCCAGTGATGGTATGTTGGTCAAATCCTCTTTGCACTTCAGGTCTTTGACTTCTTTCTCTGCCACTTGCCAAGAAAATGTTCTATTTTCAAAGGGTTCATGTGATTAGATCAGGCTCATCTGATAAATCCTATCTCAAGGTTGTCCGACTCGGGAACTTAATTATATCTACAATATCCCTTCATAGCAGTACTTAGATTAATATTTGATTGAATAACTGGGAGAAGATGTGTGTATACTGTGGGTTGGGAATCTCAGGGCTATCCTAAAATTTTGTGTACTACATTCTATTCAAGATTCATCTTTGGTTTGGAAGCTTTTTATTTCATACTCCATTTGTAATTCTGAGAGCAGCATTGCAGTATTTTTAAAAGGCTTCGTGTATGCTGAATAAAGAGAAATCTCTTTAATAAAATAGTCAATTAATTTAATTTTTAAAATATAAAGAGTAATTGATCTTCGTCTCCCATAAATATTAAAGTAAGGAATTGTTTTCTCTTTACTATAGCTTCTCTCACAAATAGGGTAGGATAAGATTCTAAGGCAGAGGAAGCAACACGTAAAAAGTATAGAGTGTAAAACTGAGTGGTACCTTTCACAAACCTGAAGTAAAGATTTTAAGTCAGGAAGTGATTTGGACAGATCTGTACTTTAGCAATATCAGCCTGAGGCCAGAGGATGGGCTGGTTTGGAAGAAGCTTTGGAGGCTGGAAGGTCTGTCAGGAGGTTTCCAAATGGCAAGTGATGAGAAGTGTGGCAGTGAGGTGGGAGGAAATGTTAAGGGAGAGGAATAGACAGGATTCTCCAGAAGGGTTGTAAAGGGCAGTTTGAGGCTTTGGCTGCTGTATTTTGGGATTGGGAAAATGCAGGGAATTAAAAGGAAGAAATGGATTAGAAAAACCACTTTGAGGGAAGAATGCTTGTATTCCTACAGTACTGGAGAGGACCCTTAACTCCTCCCAAGTATGTGACAAAAGAAGGGGTCTTGTTTTTAGCATTAGACTTGGCCAAAAGGCTACGTTTATTTTCAATTAACAACTTCTTTCTCTCTTCTGCCTTCCCTTATCTGCTCATCTCAGTTCCCTCCTATCTCATGACAAGAAAACTAACACCTAATAAAAATTTATTTTTTACAATGAGAATATTAATGATTACTAAGCACTTATTCATTGGCATTGATATATTTGATCCTCATCACAGCATTGTGAGGGTGACAGGGCAGATGTCCTACTTATTTGATAAATAAAGAAACACAACCTCAGATTAATTGATTTGGTCTCATATTTGGTAGGTGACAGAACCTTATCCAGCCCCCAAGTCTTCTGATCAACAATATGGTCTCTTTTTACGATGTCATCTTTTAATGCTCTGCTGTATGAGTACATTGACAGAGCAGTGCATTTTATATAAGGATCTAGAGCATTGGTTCTTGTAATATTTCACAAGTGATATCTTGACTCAGTTTTGAAATCATGGCTTAAAACTACCAATTTCTCTTTGCAGGCAGTTTTTAAAGCTCCCACTTTAACTACTTCCCCTGTCAAGTTCTAACACCACTACATTACAGTACACCTATACCCAACCACAAGAGAGCCTCAGATACCTAACTTCTAGGGATGGCCCCTTCTCCCTTGGGCCTGAGGAATTTTTCAAAATAGCCAGTCTCCAGGAAGCCCATGAAAGCTACCCAATCTTCCCCCACCCTAGCTAATCCCACCCCACTTACCATATATAAACCTCCTCCTACAGTTCCAGCTTATTGTTACCACGTCAGTGGGGACAACTCCCTATATAGCCTTATGTGGCAGCCTTCTCTGATTTGGAGCAGTAAGTGAAAAAGAATTGGCTTTTCATCTGTCTGAGAGAATTCATGTTGTGTCCTGCCACCCAAAGGACTTGTAATCATACCTAATATTATTAAACAGTTCTCATCCTTGGTCAGAGAGCTTTACAAACTACTCATGCCTGGGTCCTACCTCAGAAATTCTAATTTAATTGGCAAGAGGACTTGGAAATTAAAAGTTCCCCAGATGATTCTTTATGTAATTAAGAAAGACTCTGTTAACAATCTACACATTGCGTGTGTTAAGATGTTCAGAAGTGAATAGAGCTCTAGATAATTCAGTATTTCTAAAAGCCCTTAGATTTTACCAAATATTCCTGATTTTCCTTCACCCATGTGTAAAATTTAGCAATGAAAAATTGGACATAGAAATACTGGGAAAACACTAAGGAATTGCTTACTAACAGATATGTAACCAGAAGTCCTCAGCTTCGATAATGATTATAGCTAATATTTACTGCTGTAGGTACTTTATGGGCTATATCTATTTTATTTCATTTTACTCTTACAACAAAGCCATGAGAGAGTTATTATTAACCTGATTTTACTAATAAGGAAACTGAGTCATAACGATTAAAACGTAAATCAGGATTAGGAACTTGAATGTTGGTCTGTCTGATTTCAAAGCTGATATACTTAGCCTCTGAAATGCACCTACTGATTGATAACTTTGAAACATGTGATAACACTATTAGCAAGCTAAGAAGTTACTTTGTCATTGTCAGCTATTAAAGAACACAACATATACATTTGTGCACACTTACACTTATGCATGCACACACATGTAAACAGACCTAATAAAAGAAAAACTTTACTAGATTTCTTAACTTTTCAAGTTAAGTTGTATCTCCTGAAAGCTGAATTTAATATAGTTTACCTCTAATATAAGAATTATAAAGGAATTTAGTGTAATGAAGTAGAAATGGACTAGGAGTTAGGATATTTGAGTCAATGCCCTCTCCCAACCTTCCTCTATACCCCAGACTAGCTCCAGGACACTGGGTTAGCTACTACTCCTCTTGTATCTAGTGTCACAATTATACAATGAATGTGTTTTTTGCATTGAATGATCACTAAGACCCTTCCTAGTTAAAAAGACAATAATTTTATTTTTTAATAATTTGAAGCAATTGTGTATCTATGACCTTTTCTTTAGTATTTATTTCTTTAACTTTTGGTCTTCAATTTTTTGTTTTATTTTTAAAATTTAGTTTTATATTAAATAGGTCAATAATAGTAAAATAATTATCATGATAATTGTGACAATAGATAACATTTATGAAACACTAAATTCTAGGTGTATTTATGAATTATATTCATATGTTAAATCATTTACTCTTCATAAATGTCTAAAGGAATGGAAACTATTATTACCTCCATTCTAGAAATGATGAAATTGAGGCATGGTATTGATGATAAGTAGCCTGCCCAAAGTCACACAGCTAGTATGTGACAGAAGACTGAAATAAAATATTACACTCTTCCAGTATATTTTAGGTGCTATGAATGAAAGACTTACATGCTAATCAGTGTTGTTTATTTAATGGTACATTTTAAAAAATGTGAAACACCAAAATGATAAAGCTTTCAACATTTCAATGGTATTTGATTTAATAGAATTCTAGCTTTTTACCACTGTCTTCCAACATATACACACACAACATATTCTGAAGCCTGCTTTTTATTTTATTTATAGTCCATGAGACAGATAATATCTGGGATATTTCTTTATAAGAAAAATATAAATGTCATATTTAGAAAAAATAAGAGCATCTGTTTTTATGTTCAAAACATTACATCTCCTCACTTTTTCTCAGCCTCTTGAGAATTTAGTTAAAAAAATACAATAGAGCTACCATAGATTGTCACATAATGATTACAGCAAAATAGAACAGCATAAAGTTAATCCTTTCTTTTCACAATATTGCCTGATATGCACATCCATCCAGAAACTAATGATTCCAGTCATATCAATAAAGGGCAACAAGCTCACTGCAGACTCTGTGGGATTGGCTGATTGTGCAGCAGTGTTTCAAATCTCATCCGTAAATATCTAGAAAATACACAGCAACACAGGAAGTTATCTTCACTGTGGTGGTTGGTTACCATGGTTTCTGGGTCTGGAGGTAGAGCTGCTGTAGCCTTAGAGCCTTCTGAGTCCAAAATCTTACTTCCAAGGTAAAATACTGAATTGGAACAATTATCTAGAAAATTCTCTCACTGTGAAGCAAAGGTTGCTTGCACTCTCCTCTGCCCTGCCACAGGAATGATCTGTCTGAATAATAATTTTTCATTATTTCTCATATTCTGAATAATATGTTGTTTTCCCTTCATGCAGCACGTGGGTTAGCGGAAAGTAGATAGTCCTATGCTTTTATGTGAAAATGAACTTTTGCTGAAATGTTTGAGAATTTTGTCTTTCTGATAGCACCTACAGGATTGTACATATTATTTAATATATAACAATTACATATTATATTATATATCATGTAATATATACATGTATATTAGATATTAAAACATCTGAGACACATAAGGACACAAATAAAACATTATAGGTAGTCTCCAACTCACTAATATGTTACTTTCTCAAAGTATAAATTAGTTGTTTAGGAACTGGTAGAACATTTTTCTATAGAAAATAATAGTCTGATTAATTTCTTTTTTCACTTTATGAAAACATATTTAGCATGACATGTTCTTTAAGTATGTTGCAATTTTTCTTATTCTTGTTATAATAAGAAGAGGGAGTAGAAGAAACCAAAGATCAGGGATGGGTCTACAGGAAAATACACATTCCCTCATACTTTCTTCTGTCTCATCCTCATTTAACTGGAACCTTGGGGTTTTCTTCTCAGGTGTATGAGCTGTTCTGAATCTCTCTCCAGGGCATTAAACAAGTGAGCCCTAAGCTATCACAAGTACTCTATTCCTTAAGATTATTCTTTTGATTCTCTTTCCTTATCAATCAAAAGCATGTTGATGTCTATAATTTATACAAGCACAAATCCAGATTACTTACACATAATGAATACACAGATTTCTTTTTTAAAATAGATTTTTCCCATGTTGAATTTATGATTATTATCAAAATATTAATTTTAAAAAATCTGTAAACATATTACTAGGTATAAATTTCTTATACTTAATGCTCTTAACACAACTAGAAATTAAAACCTTAAAACATTTATAAATCAAATACAAAGCCAGAGAATTCAAATAACATTATTATATAATGAATGATATTTGGCAAAAATTAAATAATTATGTTGAGTTTGATAATAGAAGGATATTATTGATGTATTTTATATGTTTTTAGCTTGATTCTTTATATTTTTGAACATGAGAGACCATTAATTGATTATAAAGTATTGAAAGTTAGAACTAAGTCATAGGTAGGTATTTGAATGACTATCTTAACTTAAAGAAATTATCAAGAAAATACTAAAACATTAGAAAAAAAAACTGAATTTTAAAAATATACAGAACTCCACACTCACAGAACTTCCTGAAAATGATAGATGCCCTTTAATTTCAAAGAATACTTATGAACTCTCTGGTAACAGGTTACCAGAGGCATCTCTCTGATGGGCATTCTCAAGGGACATCAGGGGAAACCATCTCATTCTCCAGAGGCCTAACACCCACTTTGCTCTATTTTTAAAATAAGATTTTCCAGTAAATTTTAGCTTCTAGACTTTCTGAACTCTCTTTAACACCTACTGCAAAGAACTAAGCCTATGCCTCATACCAGATGGAACACATACACACTGTGGCCAAGTGAATAATTCACTCAATAAGCACTTCTCTGATTATTGTACATGGCTTAGAAGGTTCCCTAATCTTAACTTTATTAAGTTAAATTCAGGCATAATTGCTAGAATAATATTCCAAGTAAAATGAGTGACAGTAGAACTAGATCCTTCATGATGATGTGATATAATCTCAAGAATTAACTTTAATAGAAGCTAATGGTGCACCTTTCTGGATGTTGAGCATTAATGGTGGCACCACTGGCAGAAGCCTCACTATCACAGAAATTGTTGCTAACCTCATTGCCTCTTCTGCCCATCTGTTCTCTTGGCTTCTTTACCTTCCAATTCCCTAGTTGAATTTGGCTCTTTGTGCTCAGGTTTCAACTTACTGCACCTACATTTTCTTAGGGGCAGACTTGCTAGTACCCAACTATCACACATATTTTATTCAAGCTCCTGGTAGTATATGTATTATCACAAAATAGTTGGTATTAAAAGTCTTAGGTAGCACACATTAGGTATATATTCCTGGTCCTTTTCACTAATGCAACTCTAGTCTCATAAGCACCCTCACAGAAAATCTCACACTGAATAAAAATGACTACTTTTTTCCTGTCTTCTTATCCTTTTACTTTCATATTAAACATATACTTTTATTTTCATACTTATATCTACTTTTGTACAATATGAGCCACTACCAACATAAAAGAAATATTGCAAATATAAAATAAGTATCGAACACAAGAAAAACCACATTTTAATACATATACCATATGACTTAGAATAATAAAATATAGAGTTGAAAAAATTCAGGGAGCATTGGATTCAACCATTTATTTAGTGATAGAATTTTCTGTATTTAAAATACTGTTTCTGATGGATGATCACTTGGCCCTTGCCCAAATACTTCTAATGAATTATTCACTTGTAAGGTAGCTTATTCTGCCTCTAAAGAAGTATGCCTGAAAGTCTTTTTTTTTTTTAAATAAACCAGCATCTATTTCATCATTATTTCTAGTGACTAGTTCCTCAGTTCTTCCCCTAGAGCTATCCTTAATGATTTGAATATATTTGAAATATATTCAAATATTTGAAGGAAACTCACATTTCTAGAGAAAACAAAGGAAATATAATGACATAAAACAAGGAGTTACCTTATATTAATAGTTGGAAGGAAACAAAGGCCAACCAAAGAGTTGACCAACCAAAAGAAAAGAAAAGAATGAGACTCAGAGCAAGAATAAAGACAGATGATACCCTGATGCACAAAACAAAAAAAAAAAGTGTTAATTTTTAAATTCACTGTATGACACTTGACCTTCAGAAGGACAGGCTGTGTGGAGCTCTGCAGAGCTAATTGAGATGTCTAAGGAAAAGCAAAAGCAACCAGATAGAGTAGAGTGACTGTAGAGACAGTGAGCCACTGCTTTGATAATACTAGGTCTGTTTGTCTCACAAGAAGAGATGTGCTGCCATGGTAAAGGCTCCCAGTATGTAAAGGCAACTATATGATCACCCAGTGAGACCATCATAAAGTGTCTCTTTCTATTATTATTGTTGTTGTTGTTGTTGTTGTTGTCATTTTATGTAAGAGGATATTTGGAATTGGCTCATATGATTATGAAGGCCAAGAAGTCCCATAATCTCTAATTTGCAAGCTGGAGAACCAGGAGAGCTAATTGTGTATTTCAGTCTAAATCCAAAGTCCTGAGAATTGGGTGGCTGATAGTGTAAGTCACAATCTGAGTCCAAAAGCCCTAGAAATGGAAATACTGATGTCTATGATCTACAGGTCCCTGCACAATTCACTTCTTTTATCCTTGTCCACCATTATGCAGCCACACTGGCCTTCTTTTAGGCAAAGTTGAGTCTTCTTAATCCCTGGAAGTGGGCTGAGGGCTGGTAGAGACTGAGGACTTCTAATACACGGGAGGTCAAAGGTTCCCCAAGAATCTAGTATTACTTAATTTAGGCTGTATTCAGTAATAGGTGGTCTAGGTGCTTGTGAGAGAATGAATAATGACCCCTTAGAGATGTCTGCATTCTAGTCCCTAGCACCAGTAAACCTTCCCTTACACAGCAAAAGAGACTTCACAAATATGATTAAGAATCTTTTTTTTTTTTTTTGATTAAAAATCTTGGGCTGGAAAAATTTTCCTGGATTATCCTGATGGACCCTAAATATAATCAGAAGGGTCTTTATAAAAGGAATACAAGAGATCAGAGTCAGTAGTAGGACACATGAGAAAGGAAGCAAGAGATTCAAGGGGTATGACCATAAGACAAGGAATGCAGGTAGCTTCTAGAAGTTGGAAGAGGCAAGAAATGCATTCTCCCCTGGAGCCTGCAGAAGAAACAAATCCTTTCAACACCTTGATTGTAGCCTGTAAGACATTTTGAATTTATGAGCTCTAGAACTATAAGAAAATTAATTTATGGGTTAAAATTTTTTTATTAAAAATTATTAGGGTGACATTGATTAATAAAAATCAAATAAGTTTCAAGTGTGAAATTCAACAGTACATTATATTGCATTGTGTGTTCACCACCCAAAGTTAGATTTCCTTTTGTTACCAAGTCTTTGACTCCTTTTACCTCTGTCTATCTCCCACTTGCCCATTTCCTCTGGTAACCGCTAATACACAGTCTGTGTCCATGAGTGTTTGTTTGTTTGTCATGTCTGTTTGTTGCTTTCAGTTTTATATTCCATATATGAATAAAATAAAATCATTTTTAACTTTTGTTGCCTGACTCATTTCATGTCACTAAGTTTATAGCAATTTGTTACAGCAATGATTAGAAACTAACACAGTATTCTGTATGATTTCTATTCATTTAACTTTCTCTAAATCTAGTACAGGATAATTTGTTTCTATATGGGATATTTGCAGTGTGCTATGAGAGGAAGGCTAGTTGAGGGAGTATACATTCAACCATGCAATAGTACACAAACTAAATTGTATCAGTAAAGGTTCACTAGTTGCAAAGATCAGAAAACAACTCTGACAGATTTAAGCAGAAAATTAATTTACTGAGAGAATATTGGGGACATTACTGACTGTAGGATTTGAAAAATAAGAATGAAGGAGCCAGGCATCAGCTAAGGAGGCTAGTAGCATGCCTCAAAAGAGACCTGTGGAGACACTGCTGCCTCTGGTGCTGACACTGACCGTCAAGGCTCACTGCACCAGACTAAGGCACCAGATACCAAGCACTACCCTGCTTGGCTGTCCCAGATGTCCCCCAAATCTGTTTTTGCCATCGTTGCCATTCTCTGCTACCAGATGGAGTTTACATGGCTCCTGCATCTTAAAAATCATTAATTCCTGTTCATAGTTTAAGTTGGGTAAGTCTGATTGATCAGCTCTGGGTTACATTTAGCATACCCTAGCTGCAAAGGAAGCTGGGAAATGAGCTTTCAACTTCATCAGAGAGACACTGCTCTGTTTCTCACTAGGACTGGTAAGATGTAAATTAATTTCCCAAATTATAGAAAAGAGTTGAAATGATAGGTAGCTTAAAAAAGTACAAGTGTTCATAACCTATGTTAAAAAGGGACTTTTATAAAATGTCCTAATACATGAACAGGAAAAGTAACATACGAATATAGTAAAATAAACATTAAATATGCTATTTTGAGATGAGGAGATTGAGCTTAAAACTAAAACAAAACAAAATAAAACAAAACAAAACAAACCCACAAATGAAGAAGTATCACTATTTAAAAGAATAATAGTAATAGTTAACATTTATTAAGTGCTTTTACATGGTAATCATTCTTCTAAATATTCAGCATATGTTAACTCTATTAATTGTGTAAGAAAAAAAGCATTTACCTCATTTGTAGGTAAATAAACAAAGGCATCAGATGTTTAAATAACATGTCCAAGTTTACACAGGTAGAAGTAGCAGACTTAGGCTACAAACCCAAGTGCTCTAATCCAAAGCTGTCATCATTAGAGTTTATTGATTCCTGAGGAAAAGATCTGCTTCTTTAAAGAAACAAACAACAATAAACCTTTATTAGCTTTTTAATTTAAAAAGTTAGACATGCTTATTGTGGAAATAGCAAACGATACAGAAGTTTATTTAGTGGAAAGTAATAGTGATCTTCTTTTTACCATAAATTCCACATCACCCATTTATTGATGTAGTGCACGTTCTTATAGTCTCCAAATTGAATGTTAGGCTGGCACCATATTATATAAAATCTTATAAAACTGCGACTGTCGACCTCAGGAAACTCTCGGAATGAGGACAAAAGGATAAAGAAACTTTAGTATTTCTGATATAAAAAGGTTCTGTTGGGCTTTTATTTTATTCATTTTTTTTTTCTGAGCCCCCATCTTATACCCTTGGATTTTGGATAATCTTCATATAAAATTTAATCTTGGATAATAAACCAATGACAATGATACAGTGAAATTAAATTACACATATATGTATATATGTATGTATGTATGTATGTATGTATGTATGTATGTATTCTTGCATGGCCAAGGTTTGGTGGGAGGCTTCTAGGTGTCCTAGTGAATTGGGTGACTCTAGTTTAATAAATTAAATGATAATTGAGTATTATCTGAGTTATATATAAAATATTTATACTCATATAAAACATGAAGGTATAGTTATATAGGTATATATTCTTAAAACTTTAACTTATTCCTTCTCATTGATTTTGTCATAAACCCTTCTCCTTGAGATTCTAGCTTACAGATGTTAACCATTGAATTATATCATAGAATAAAACATCTAATGATCTTTAGGAAATTGTGGAAAATGCACATTTCACACAGCCCTCAAACCTCCAACAACCTCACCCCAATCTTTATCCCATCTTCCATACCCTCATCTCCCAACAGAGCCTATAAATAAGCCCTGGAAGTCTGGGTTTTGACAGCTTTTAGCCATCAGTCTCTCCTCTTATTTTGTTTTCAATTCATATACTTTTAAGAGAGTTTGGAGAAGCCTATAGTATTCAGAGACCTCAACTCTCTCAGAAGCCAGATTTCAGTACACATGAATATTCAGGATGGTATCACATACAATGTACATAATGATAGACAGTTACCCTTGGATGGGTTGTCCGCCTAGACTTTAGTTGTACCTAATGAGAACTGAAGGTCCTTTATATACCAGAAGCCAATGGAGATGGAAATTAAACTTCATGCATATTTTTTATTACATAAGTCCACATTATTCTTAGCCATTTTATTCTTTACTCTTTTTTTCCCCTAAATACCTTTTGATTATGCACTGGTAAACCACAGTTCAATTGTTAACAAATATCCTACATCCTTGATTTTTTTTGCTGGTATTTTCTCAAAATTCTTCTTCTGTCTTGAAAGTTGTCTCTCCCAGAGGACATTGCATCACCTGCATCCCTTTCAGAATAAAACTATAAATCTTATTGCCAAACCTTAGGGCAAACAAATTGACTCTCAGTCCACACTACCATGTTGGAACCATAATCAGCCTCCTGCATGTAAGTTTCCTTCTTCGAGGGTCATGCAGTAATTTGTGCTTTTGTGTTATCTGTAGACGTTTTCATCATTTTTTCTTTTATGCTCTGCTCTCACTCCCTTCCAGAAGTCAAGGTGACATCAACATCTCTGCAAGAACAGCCAACATCCAGGCTGTCCCATCCTTTGTGTGTCTCTTCTCAGATATCTTTACCTTCTCAGTCATTCACTTCCACGGCCATATTCTGGGTTAGATTGTCATTCAGAACAGTTCAACTTTGTCACCCCTTTTAATCCTTCTACCTATCTCACTCAGAGTATCAGTCAGGATTTTTAATTGCAAAAAAAAAATAATCTGATGTAGATAATTTAGGCAAACAAACAAACAAACAAACAAACAAACAAACAAATAAATAAATAAATAAATAATATGTACTAGTTAGCTCAAGGAAGCCAGAGAGCCATGCCTAAATGCCAGAAATCGGGAATGGTGTTTGACCCCATTAGGGGCTACTCTAGTGAATATATTCTTGTTGCCACTCTTCAGTACCACTGGTATTACTAGTACCATTGATGTCACTGGTGTTACTGGATGCTCAAAGCTCCCAGGCATTTCTCTTGAAGAGGCAGGCATCTTCGCTGATATGGTTGGTAAGAAGTGAACTGCTCTTGCCTATTTCCTCACATTGCTCACCTCTTAAAATTGATATTCTGAGAGGATGCACTTGATAATTGTTCACATGCCTATACTTTGGTAGGAAAGTTTTCCAAAGAAGTTTTTTGGTGTCTACCTTGGGTAAGCAAGACTCATAAGGCAGAAAGTACTCAAATATTACATGGGTGATCAAAAGCCAGAAAATATTACAAATAACCACTATTTTAATTACTGCTCTTCTCATTATTTCTGCCTTATCATGAATTCTAGTACAGATTTCTCTACATCTAAATTTTCCATTTTTATATCATCTCCAAGCTAGGTTAGATTTCATGATGCAAATATTAATCAATACCTTTCATGTATATTGAATTCCGTTGACCCATTATTTTGTTACACAGATAAACCTAATGTTGAACAAATTTATTTACATTTATTTATGGCTGTGCATAAATAAATTGTTGAAAATAATCACACAATCAACCAGACATTGTAATTATAAATTAATGGCCCTGGGGATCGTACCCCCCAGGTCTTTGAGGTTGTCCAAGAATTTCACTGTTTTCCTTGTCAGTTTACTCTCTTTCTCTACAGGTGCCATTTTAAATGTTTTCTTCTGCTCTCAGCCCTTTTCTTCTCCCCTTCTATTGAGCCCTTTCATATTTGGAGCAAACCTCCCTTCTTTCCTCCCTTCCTTCCTTCCTTCCTTCCTTCCTTCCTTCCTTCCTTCCTTCCTTCCTTCCTTCCTTCCTTCCTTCCTTCCTTCCTTCCTTCCTTCCTTCCTTCCTTCCTTCCTTCCTTCCTTCCTTCCTTCCTTCCTTCCTTCCTTCCTTCCTTCCTTCCTTCCTTCCTTCCTTCTTTCCTTCCTTCCTTCTGGTAAAGTCAATGTAGGGTTTTCTGAACTTCTCTTGCTTGACTTCTCTAGGTCTTTAAAGGTATGGCTTCTGCTTACTTCTCCACTTTCATTACCTAGAGCCATGGAAAATAGTATTATTATCCTGGGTTTGTTCTTAGAAAAATGCTATCTGGTAGATCTGTGATTAAAACTCAAGTACGTTTGAATCTAAAAGTGTGTTACAAATTCCAATGAGCTTGCACTCTATGAGTCTTTCTGTTATAGGCTGGAGACTCTGGTTGCAAAGAACAAAAACTCATTATAATTTATTAGCTTAACTAAAACAGGTGATCCTCAGGATGACCCAAAGCCAGGAGTAGACAGTGATGACCTGATGCTTCTCTCTCTGTCTCTTGGTAGCTTCCCAAGCAGGTCAGCTTCATTCTTACTCTGTAAATTACCTTCTTCTGCTTCTCAGTGCACATGGACAGCTGAATTTGGATTTACATTCTCCATACATAGTGTTCTCAACACAACACTAGAACTCTGAAATTAATGTTTTACTTGTATTTTACTTTGGACATAGAAATCTTTCTGACTTGTTCCTGTTTTTCTTCCTGCTCTACTGACAGCCACACTTCAATGAGTATATATTGTAGTTTTCCAAGGTGAAGGAAACTCTGAAGGATAACGTTTAATTTTATGTACAAGTTTTTTGGTTTTAAAAAAGATCTTATTTTGTTGTTAGTCCTGGAAGGCTTTTAAGGATAAATAACACTGCATTATCCATCATTACTGCTTTAGGCCAAATAGCTTATCATATTAATTTCTATTACTTAGGCAACCCAGAGAGAATGAGAGGACAAAGAGTTTTTGAATGTTAAGTAAAAGGCATTCTGAAACATAATAGATTTTACCATAAGTTGTACATAAATCTGTGTTTGTGTAATTGATCTAACAAAAAGATTAAGATTGGTAACTTTTCAAAATATGTATTTCCTATATTTTTATTTGGGCTTTGAATCAACCTTCTTTAGATTGTAGTGTTTTTAACTGAAAAAAGGTGATCTTTTGTTTTGTAACACATAAAATAAATTTATCTTTATTATTTGCTCACCATGCCATTTTTCAGGTGATTTTCTGTCCCTTTATATGTTTCTGGATGATCATTTTATATAAGATAAATGTGTCTCTTCATTCTTGTTAAAAAACACAGACAAATACCATCTGTTCCTTGAACTGTTCCAGGTACAGTGACCACCTATTGCTCTCCATCTGTCTAATGTACATTTATCCATATTATCTGTGCTGCTGTTGATTCTATACTTTAAGACAGTGGCAATAGTTTCCTGCATCTCATTTTATGTTTGTTAGATGTGGAATTTTGATTTACAGATAAACTATGAAACTATAAAATGGTGAAGACAGTTTTCTAAGTTGACTTGGAAGAATATTTCAAAGAAGGATTTCTAAAAATGGTTGTACTATCATTGGCATATGTGTTTAGCCTTTTGAAGTGAGTTGTTTGGTTTTTGGCACTTTTTTGGATTGTATGCTATTCATTAAGTTAAGCTTTTAAGAAGCAGAGTTTTTATTTATTGTCATAACTCACACAAGTAAATACTATCATAGTAATTGTATTAGATGAGCTTAAATAAAGGTAAGCATTTAAGTAACAAAGAGTTAGCATTGCCTCCTAAATTTTGAGTAGCTTTTATTGTAATGTCAAAACTATTATTTAAGAAATATTCACATTAAAAGTTTTGCCTCAAAATTTAAGTTAAATTAAGCTAACTGGAAGAACCCCACAAACCACAGGACATGTGATCACAATTAGTAGACTTTTAACAATGCATTAAAATAATTCTATTTGTCTTTATAGTTGAAGAAGTTAACTAGTGATTTACAAAATTATGAAACACACATTTATAGAAGGAGTTCATAAAGTGAAGGGCCCCACCAAGATGTCAAAATATGAAGTCTCAGCCCTTATCTCCCCACAGAAATACCGGTTTAACCATATTATGTGAACCTAAATAACTTTATAAGAAGACCAGATTCAGTTAAAAATTGTCATATTCCAGACAAGCATAAAATCAAGAACTATCACATTGAAATGAGTAAGAGAAGCAATCTCATTTTACCTGTTCTGGCCACACCCCAAGAAGGGCACAGCTCAGCACTTGGGAAAAGAATGGAACTAGCCTGGAACAACCCAGTCTTTTGGTGCACGGCCCAAAGGCCAGGTTCTGTCTCATCTCACAAGAACTGTTGTAACTGAATGGATTTAGATGCCTCTGTTCAGTTAAGAACAAAGGAAAAGGAGCAGGTGGCTTATTGTGGCTAACATGGCTCTGTGAGATTGAAAGGACGCAGGAGAACCTGAAGGAGCTCCTCCAAGAAGGGGAGAAAGTCCTGGAGCATACTTCTATGATCCTAGCCTTTCAGTACATTGCGGAGGAACCAGATTCTGCCTTGCCTCACCTGGAGGACTGACAGAACTTGCAAATACTGGTAGAGGCAGCTAAGAACAAAGGAAAAGGGACAGGCAACCTGTTGTATCAGCATAGTTCTGTGATTTTGGAAGAAGGCACAGAACCTGGAGGACTAGGAAGATAAATGTCAATGGTTAAAAAAAATAGATTGAGGATATTAAATGCCATTACAAAAAAAAGAAAATATTATAATATAAATATAGTCTGAAACACTAAATATAGAAAATCTATATTTGAATATTAAAATGCCTCCCAGAAGCAGTTTAATATTTTAACTGTTTCTTTTCTGGTTGTCTTTTAAATCATATCTACATTATGTTATCAATTTTATGCTTTATTTTTAAATTTCTTACTATGCTGGCTTATATACACAATTTCATCCACTTCCCTCATTTATTCATTTAAGAAATGTTTACTGAGGGAATACAGTGAGCCAGGTGGTAGCGATACAGAAATTAACAAGCAGATTAGGTCTCTGCTCACAAAGAGCTTATTGTCTAGTGAAGAGAGAGACAATTCAAATATTAATGAAGAGAATAAAACATGGATGTTTAAAAGGGAAAAAGTGTTTGGAACCATAGTACAGCTTTACATAGGTATGTAAAGGAAGGCTCAGTGGGGAGATCTTGAGCCGAGATCTAAGTAGAGGGATTCCTACGTGGAAATCTGGGCGGTACACTCCAGACAGTAGGAACAGCGGATCCAAAGGCCCTAAGGTGGAAATTTTCTATCAAGATCAGCTATTACATAAATATTCATACATTTATATATTTGAAAAATTGTTTTTGCTCCATTTATATCAGATAGTTATTATCTTCAATTTTTCAATATATAAGAATTTTGGTATTTTCAAATTTCCTTTCCATCTTGTTCATATTAGAGTGTTTTACCTAAACATTTATACTGTTAATGTTAATAATATCTATATTATGCTCTGCAGCCAAAACTAAGTCATTTAATTTTTCCATGAGTTAGTTCTAACTATTCAAAAGAAAAGCAGTATTTTCATATGTTATTATGAATAGCAAAATCTTCCTCTTTGAAGAACTAGGGGTTTGCCATGAGCTTTTCCTCTTTTGTGTGCAGTTGTTGGCTTTTCTTTAAATTTCTCTCTCTCTATCTCTTTTAACCTTTCTATGCACTATTTGTTTGATCATATTTTCATTTTTTGATCTCTCTACCAATCAAGAATTCTATTAATTTCTCCTTTTCCCTGGAGGCTCTTTTCTGAATATTTTCTATTTTTGTTTGTATGTACACATATTACACAACTACTATTTTGAGACTTCCTCTATTTTTTGTATTCCTCTATTTTTCCTCCATATTTTTATCCCACAATTTCTTGAGACCCATGCCTTTATCTTTGAATCACTAGAATAATTTGGATTCTAAGTAACAGAAAACCATACCTAGATGACTTAAGTAATTACCAAAGTAATCACCTCACACGAGAGAAAGCCTGAGATGTAGTGATTCTAGGTTTGTTTAATTCAGCAACTAAATAAAAAAAAAAAAAGAATGTCATTACTTTCCATCTTTCTGCTCTGCCAACTTCACCCCATCATGTTTGTTCAACTGTCTTGCTGCTGTCAGTGTGGCAACATTGCTGCCACAATTCTAAGCATCACACATGGACATGGAAATATCCAGAACCTCTTTTTAATTTCTTTATTCAAAATTAATAAAACCTTCCCTAGAAGCCATTGTGCAAGCTTTTGCTCTTGTCTCACTCCTAAACCAATT
This sequence comes from Macroglossus sobrinus, assembly GCA_004027375.1. Taxonomy (NCBI): domain Eukaryota; kingdom Metazoa; phylum Chordata; class Mammalia; order Chiroptera; family Pteropodidae; genus Macroglossus; species Macroglossus sobrinus. Next base: position 54,384 of record PVKZ01003656.1, on the reverse strand, counting down.
ATTGTTAAGGAGAGTGAAATTAATATAAAATTTACTCATGGGGTGGGAGCTAAAAGCACCATTCCAAGATCATGTGAGAGGTAGACATGGCCCCTTCTAAAAAAAAAAAAAAAAAAAAAAAAAAAAAAAAAAAAAAAAAAAAAAAAAAAAAAAAAAAAAAAAAAAAGCAAGATTGGAAAGATTGGCTGTTGAAATGTGTTTGATGTCCTTTTTTTTCTTCTTTTTTTTGACAGAGACCTTTGTTGATCGGGAGCACACTGCTTTAAATAGTGTCCTTACTATACTAATCTATAGTAAGAAACATACCAAAATAAATGGGCTAATTTGTGTTTAGATGTGAATAATTGGTGGTTTAAAGAGAAGTCTTGAAAATTTAATCTTTAATTGACATAACTGAGAAGAGAGATATTTCTGAGAGCCCACCAGGGCCTCTTATTTTCTCTAGGCAGACTCTTAAATGTCTGTACCAGAGCAGTAATCAGCAACTTAATGTTTTAATTCTGAAGGAATTTTATAATACCAAAAGTGATTTGTAAATGTATACATTTGCTATAAATCTACATATACATTATTAGATAAACATAACCATACTCTATTTTAAGGCAAGTAGGTATATCTGTCTTTCTGTGTGTGTGTGTGTGTGTGTGTGTGTGTGTGTGTGTTTTAAGATTTGGATACAAATTTTACCAATCTCTACACAATAAAGTCTGCAGAGACAAAGAGTTAACAAAGAGTCCTTACACTTTATATTTTCTTCCTGTTGCAAATATATCTAATACCATTTTAACTACAACTTAAAGTTCTTTCTAATATTGATTAAAGGAATGTATTAGATAGAAGTTAAACAAGGGTGTTGCAAGTGTTGTTATATATTGATTCCTGGTCTAGGAATGCATTTTGAAGCGTATATCTGGTTGTTAAGTTTGTTTATTGTAAACAAATTTGCAATATATGGGCCGGAGCTGCACTTAAGAATGAAAGTTAGTTATATAGCCAGAGCAGAGCTCCATGACTAGCATGATACACATGTGCACAGACCCAAACTCAAAAGGTTTCCTTTAGTTGAATTTGCCCTCAGTTAACATGGAACCAAAACATAGCTGTACTAGATAAGACTTGTGTTTTCAGACGGACTAATTAATGTTCTCAGCCTTTGTGATCACATAGTTCACGTATGTGCAAACATCTGTTATTACAGTGTCTTTAAAAAAATGCATTCAGGCAAACACACATATCCCATACTGTATCTGAATAGAAGCACAAAAGAGAGGAATCGCTGCATAATTTAAAAAATAAGAACTTGAGAGCTGGACCTAGGCTTGAATCCCATTTTTGTAATTAATTAATGTGTACATTTGAGCAAGTTATGTCTCTGAATTTCAGTTTCCTTATTAGCAAGAGAAGGATATATTAGTAATTCTATTAGACTATGCAATTAAATGAGATAATTTGTTGATGATACTTTAGTCTTATCAGACAGTAGATTCTTAAAATACCCATTTTCTCCTTCTCTTTGGAAACCAGTCTTTTCGGGCACATTTATTACACTGTTGCACTTGTATATATACATAAATATACCCCAATTATGCACATTCTGACATAAATATATGCACTTCAATTTATTGAGGAGGATTTTGTGAGTATGAATAATGATAACTGAATAGGTAGAAAGACAGGAATAAGAAGTTTTCCTTACAATGTGAGAACCAACGATGAGCAGAAAATCAAGTGTCAAAGGCTGAATGTTAAATAAAGAATCAGGCTTTTCTATTATAATACAGATGTCACCAGGCATGTACTTGGAAAAAATAGATCTAGGTTTTCATTTTGGAATTATATTTAACCGTGCATTCTATCTACTTCTACACATAACTGATTTTCAGTTTATATGCTAATCTTATGCCTGTATAACCTGGGACATCCCATTGTCTATTATGGCCTTTTAAGTGCCTGTCACATAACTATCACACGGGAGGTTTTGAAATAAAGAAATATGTGGGTTGCTAGTCCCAAGAATAAAAAATATCAATAAAAAAAGTATTTGTTGTTGGTGTTAATTGAAAGAGAACTGTCATTATTGATGTCCTTTGAAAGAGCTGTCTTGACATCACTTCTAGAAAGACATAAATTTAAAAATCATAATTATATGTGATAAATAACCTAGTGGGGTGAGATAGTTATAATTTCACATGTGTGCATATATTTAAATGCTTAATTATTTCCAATGATAATTTTAGCCACCTTGTGTGCATTGAAATATTTTTTGGTAACTTCTTTTGTATAAAAACATCCAGTTTGAGTAATTTAATGAGGTATTGATTTTGACTGATATAATGGAAATTCTGGCTTGAGCTCAAACTATATTCATATCTGAGAAGCAGACATATATGGACATTTCTGGAGATTGGTGGGACAATCATATGGAAGTCCATTTTTATAGGTGGTAATTTATTCTAAGAAGAAGGAACAATGCATAAAAGGATTGACTTAGTAAGAAAACAAAGTAAGTGAATTTTTCTCCATGTTACATCAGATTACTGTGGAACTTTGGCATTTTGAAGATGGCAGTGCAGCTCCTTTGATAGAGACTCAGTGGAAATCAGCTCTCTTAAGACTACAGGAAAGGCCATCAGAGCTCATGTCAACTTGGAAGCACTCATGGAGCAAAAATGTAAATGGAGCACAGTGAGCACAGCCTGGACTGGGCCAATGACGGATAATCCAGATTTTAGGAATACATAGTAATTGGTTATTTATATGGATTTGACTCGGTATAATATAACCAGAAAACAGGTTCCTCTCTGCCCCGCAATATCACCACTCAAACACACTCTTCAGGATCAATCTTCCAAACTTTTTAGTCATTTTTAGATATTAAAAAATAAAATCTAGTAAAATCAAAATTCTAACTTTATCTATAATTTAATGCTTATCTCTTTTCTTTAGTTCAAGCTTAAACCAAGGCTTAAGAACAGGGATGTTTGGAAAGAGAATGTGTGTGTGTGTGTGTGTGTGTGTGAGAGAGAGAGAGAGAGAGAGAGAGAGAGAGAGAGAGAGAGAGAGAACGCCTAGGCAAGCACCGGAATAGAAGTCACTATTTAAGAAAGCACCACACATAGGTGCAGAAAATTTCCCTTTAGTATGGCAATAGAATGGCCTTTAGAACATAGGTTTTTTGTTTTGTTTTGATTGTTTTGATTTTAAATTAGCCAGACAATTTTGGTTGGAGCTTTAAAATGTAACAACTGAAATTCATTTTATTTCTTCTGAAGCTGTTTCTCCTGTGGCATTGTGCAAAATGATTTAAATGAGTGATGATGAGATCAAGGGGTTTTCATACCATCTCAAATGTTTAGAATGTATGTGTAAACACATAAATAATATATCCTCATTTTTGCAAAATTCAAGTGTAGAAACCTAGAACTTGGAGTTGTTGGGTCATGATATAAATTGAGGTTACCCTGGAAAAAAATAAGACATGCTAATGAATACTTATGTTCTCAATAAATGTGTGAAAAATTTTTACTATGGTTATATGGCTAAAATTGCTGTACTGAACCAAGTTTAGAGCAACAAGAAATAAAAACATCTGGTTGTGACCAACATTCAATTGACAATAGTTGTTTTGCAAGCACTCTAAGGAGCAGTTCGTTCCAGAAAATAAAAATTAATGTTGATGTCATGATACATATATATATAAACTTCTGTTGGTTTCTGGTAAACCTTTGAATAACAAATTATTTCTTTCCCTGGTTTTAAAATTTTTATGTAATAATATCCATTCTATAAAACAATGAAAACCATTTTCTAAGAAAAAAAATTAAAAATTAACATCACCTGGAATTCTACTGTCCAGAAATAACTACTGCAAATGTTTGATGAATGTCTTTCTATTTTCTTTGTTTATGAAAATATAAATTTATGTACAAATTTTACCAGTGGGGCATATAGGATATATTTTCAATGTAAAATTTTACTTTTCTCACAGTTATATTTTTTGCTGTTATAAATAGTGCTACAATAAAAATTCTTGCACATATATCTTAGATGCTGCTATGATCTGAATGTTTTTGAAATACTGAAATCCTAACACCCAATGTGATGGTATAAGGAGGTGGCACCTTTGGGGGGTGCTTAGATTATGAGAGTGGCGATGTCATGGGATTAGTGCCTTTATAAAAGAGAACCTCCAGTGCTTTCTGGCCCCATCTGTCATGTGAAGATACAAGAAATTTCTCATCCAGCTATATTGGCATCTGGATCTCAGACTTCTGGCCTCCAGAACAATAAGAAATACATTTTTTGTATATAAGTCACCCATTTGTAGCATTTTGTTATAGCAGCCCCAACAGACTGAGACAGGTACATACAAGGATCATTATTGTATCTTCTTGATGGAGTTATACTTAATTTTATGTACCACTTTATCTCTTTTAACTGATTTTTGCCTTAACTTATATTTTGTCTAAAATTAATGTGCTACCTCAGGTTTCTTTTGCTTAATTTTTGCAAAATATATGTTCTGCTATCATTTTATGTTAATTTGTGTGTGTGTGTGTGTGTGTGTGTGTGTGTTCTGGATGTTTCCCTTTTCAACAGCATAGAACTGTATTTCTTTCAAAAATCCCAGCAATCTGTTTTTCAATAGGAGATTTAATCCATTTACATATAGTGGAGCTAATGATTATAACTAATGACTAAGAATATGGATTTATTTTTGCAACTTATTTTGCAACTAATGATATGGATTTATTTTTGCAACTTATTTTTTGCAGCTCTATATATTTATATAGATATCTATATCTTTTTCTGCTTCCTTGTCTTTTGTTGAATATTACTTTTTATTTTTCTATTATTTTAGAAATTTCATCCAGTTCAATATTAATTTGGTATTATATATGTATTAAACTAAATGTATACTAACTATTTGAAATAGCGCCATGAGTTATACACTGTTAGAATGCTTATTTTATGAATAAAGGAAAATTAGTCATAGATTAAATAATTAGCCTAAAGTCACACAGTCGGTAAGTAAAAAAAACAGAATTCAACCCAGACATTTTTACTACGAAGTCTCTGCTCCTTCCAACCACTGGGTCAAATCAATGCCTTGGAGCAAATTACAAAGTATTTGACAAGCCTGTGGGAAGGTCTCAATATTAGATATCACGATAGTAAATAACATGGTAAGAAAAACCTCATTCAGAAGGTGTTATCTAAAAAATTCTTGGAGATGCAAAACAAACCATAGAGATATCTGTGGAAAGAGAATTCTGCGTGGAAACAAAAGATAAGGCCTGTGGTGGTGGCCACAAACAAGGAGACCTTGTGTCTATGAGCAAGCAAGTGTTCATTGATGACCGTGAGCAGAAAAGAGGCCAGGTCATATAGAGCCTTGTAGGTTACAGGAAAAACTGCTCTTTTCTTAGGTACAGCTACATCCATCCATTCATTTATGAATTACAGAACTGGGGAGTACAATGGCTCCAACAGAGACAGTATGAACTTCAAAGCCTAAAACATGTGCTATCTGGCTCTTTACAGAAAAAGTTTGTCAATCTCTGTTCTATTCCCAAAATGTTTGTTGAATGAGTGAATGAAACAATTCAATTTTGGTATTCTATCATGTAGTTATATTATTATAGACAACATAATATATATTGTATAATATGCATTACATATTAAATGCATACGTGTAATGCATATGCATGTACATATAAACCTATATATGTAAATATGATATTCATTACATGTATATTAGATGCATATTTAAACATGTTATATAATATACAAATAATATATAATTGCATAACTAGGTAATACATAATTATGTATAATTATATAACAATATATCACTATAACTCTATATAAGACATATATATATATATATATACATCTCTACAAGTTTTGTTTTTTGTCACCTAAATTCTAAAATAGAAAGTATGCCTTATAATTTTTTTTATCACTCTTTTTCAATTTAGCCTGGTGCTAAAGTATTTAATAAATACTTGAATCACTATAAAATTATTTAAGGTATATTAATTCTTTACCTACTAACCATTATAACCTTTGTTTCTAATTTTAAGGCTTATATCAGAGATCTAGAAGACAGGTATGATAGTAAAATAAGTGGTACAAATATAAATCAGTAATTGATTGCCAGAACAGCTATTTGCATGCAGGACGAGTATACGATCTTTTGAGAGCTTTGATTAAGCAGTTTCATAGATTTCAACTTCTTAAAGTGTCTTATTAGTAATGAAATTTATACATAAGGAGTAGCTAGATCCATGTACTATTGATTCAGAACTTTCTATTATTAGATTTCATGCTTCTTTTCCACAAAGTTTTAGGTCCATTTTAAAAGCTATGGACATTGATGGATTAAAAACATCATGGTCAATATTGCTTGAAACCATGTAGTCCCAAAATGCATGCTTCATTAGGCTGCTTAAAGTAGTCTGTTTCTTTTTAAAGAAAATGTAAGCAGGAGAAGTGAAAACAGTTCAAAGGAAACTTAATCCACTAGTGAAGGGCAGTGATGTGTTTTAAGATGGGGAAAAAATGTCTTCGATAATGTGTTCTGAGTGCAAGAACTATAGAGTTGTATTAGAACTAGCTGTTTCTGCAATTACAATTTGTCACTAGCTGTGTGAAAGTTTTAAAGTATCATAAACACTGCCTGACGACACACAAAATTAAAAACCTTCTCTACGTTACACAATGGGCACTATTTTTATCGGTGTCATTTATCCAATGACTCTACAAAACACATAAATGATATAGTTCATAAGTGTACAAATCTTTCTCAAGGGGACATGAAATACTAAACTTTTATTGTATCAATTTAAGTCTGTCGAGCTTATTACCCAACACTGTGTCCATCTGATTGATACTCCAAGGTCTCTATGAAAAAAATGAAAGTTTAGATCACAATTTGCAGAGTAAAAGTTACTGAACCAGTTGATTCCTTGAACTACAAATAGTAATCTATAGGACCTCCAGTCTCCCACTACTTTTGCATATGCATTTATATGTTTTTGGCTGTCTTAAACCAAAGTCTAATGCCTACCATAGAGTACATTTCCTCCTTCGCTTTCCTGTAAAAATTACTGCTTACATATAGCCTGTAGAGTTTACTGAGGAAACACTTTTTCTGGTCTTAGACTTGGAACATGAACTGTCTGCTCTCGATTTTATATTTCTATACTCTAATTTTTTTATACCAAAATGAACAACAGCTCTTTCAGACAAGTAAATTTAAAATTTTGTAGGAAATTTGGGGTTGGGCTAGGTGTGTGGAAATTAATAAGGGATTTGGTCTAGTCTTGTTACTGGGGACAAAAGGGAAAACATTTTTCTGGTGGTGAAATTATACTCTTTCCTCATGGGAACCATGTGAAATTTATTTGTTTTTACCTTAAAACAAATAGAAACAGAAAGCACTTTCCTTGGTAAGTCTAGGATATGTGAAAAAAATGCTGAGTCTCAGTATACAAGGAAGAAGAGGGAACTAAAAGTTATTGGGAACTGAATGTGTGTGGCACTATGATAGAAGCTTTACAAACATGACATTTAACCATGACAAGATTCTAACAGATCAAGGAACTGAGCTTTAGAGATGTTAATGAAATTCTCCAGTTTTATCCCACTTGCTTTGTTTGATCTGCAACTATCAGAAAATGTGATTCAAACTTACACATAAGGATTCGCATTGCATGAAATCTAAATCTAAGGGTGGACTTAGCACTGAGTCAGTCAATGAATCAAATATGTTATGAAGGACTCAGGCTCCTTTGGTCTCTCTTTGCAAACATATACAGTTTGGGCTTCAACCTAAAACAAGTTCCCCATAGCTCTAGGATACATGGCAGTGGCAATTGAGCTTCATGTTTCCTCCTTCATATGTGGAGAGAATGAGAAAGAGCACTGCTTCTGGAGGATCTCCTAGAAGAGCAAGACAGACTTGTCTGGAACCCTCCAACAAAAGGAACCCTTTCTTCGAATTTCCGTGGCCTAAACCCAAGTGATCTCACATGTGGCATGCTACAGGTAGGGCTGTCACACCTATACTATGGGGCATTCATAAAGCATCTGTAGTCATTATCTTGTGTCATCATTCTGCCGTATTGCCATATCAGAGTAAAGTATTACTCCAACATCATGATTTTTAAGGTCAAACTTTATTTTTCTTTTTAATACTATATTAAATTTGTATGTATTTTTGGTCTTATTCTTGTATTATTTATAATAATATACTCTAAGTTTCATAAAAATCTTAAATTTAAAGTGTTTTAAGTCATATTGTATAGAATTTGAAAAGAACATATTCAATGGTACTTTCTTATTATTTCCCCCTTTTACATTGTTCTTCTACTCATTATTCTGAGCAAGTATTTTAATTTTGTTTTATTTATGCTTTATTTCCCCTTAGGTTGTTTATTTGGTTAGTCAATAGAAGAATCTGAATACTCAGTAAACATGTTTGAAAAGTGTGTTTAGTTTATTGAATGGAGATGAATTTAGAATTTCCAGATCTAAAACTTTAAGAATTGTAATCTCGGGCTTCCTCTGGAATTAACCTCTTGTCAGCATCAGAAATAATTTATCAGCTATGACCTCAAATGAGTGTTTTAAAATCCTCTGTATTTTCTTTAACTTTAAAACATACACAAAATCAAACATACACGACCCAGCTTCAACAATTGTCAACATTTTACCAATTGACTTTAAAATGTCCACTATACTCAATCCCCGCCCGCCCCCGCCACAACCAAAAATGTTTTAAAATAAATCCCAGACATCATGTCATTTTATCTATAAATAAATTCATTTGCATGTAGCCCTTGTTAAAGGGTAAGAATTATTCAAGAAAAATATTCAAATGAATATAACAATCACATCTATCCCTCTAGATAAGCTTTTGTAGTAGAGAGAAAAGAAGCCTTGGCAAGCTTCTGGTTCTGAGTTACATGTCCTGGCTCAGGCACGTATTGACAATGGGGTTTCGGTCATGCACCTTAACTTCTGTGCCTTCAGTTCTCATTTCTAAAGCGGGAATTTTAAAGTGTGTTTTGTCTCAGAGACAGATATGGGGTTGTGATAAGGATGCAATATATAAAGAATGCAAATTGACTTTGTAAACCTAAAATAGAAAGTATTAAAGCACCTTTTATAGAGCATTTAGCATGATAAGCACCAAATAAATATGTGTTAAATGGAAAGACAAGTATGTAAAAAATACAAGGTTGTATGAAAAATATAAAGTTGAGTCACTTCGCCAAATATTTTGCTCAACTGACATTGAACAGGTAGCTATTTGGAAATAGCAATTGAATATAGTGTATATAATGTATGCCTTTAGACCACTTGACATTTTAGTCTTTTGTCAATAAAACACCATATAACTGACAGATGTTTTTATTTTTGATTTAGATACTCTATTATTATGTAGTATTAGCAATAAAAATGCTGTTTTGCATATTACTGCTTAGGTTAAAGCTCCAATCTTTACATCTGGTTTACAACCTATGTGTTTAGGGCACATGGCTGCCTCATGTGGTGTCTAAATGGATCTCTTACATGGACTCTAATTGATCATTGATTTTACATGGAAACCACAGTGACTGACAGTTTGCAAAAAACTATATTTTTTCCTAAATGATTTTTTAAAAGTAAGATTACTTTGGAAGTGGTTAAGGTAAACTCAGTTCAATTAGACACAAAAATATTGAGTTTTGTCTCTTTGGAGAGTACTATTTATTTGTGCCTGTGGAGGATGCAAAGATAAAAAAGCCATGGGCACTGCTCTTTAAAAGCTTGTAATCTTGTCATAGAGTAAAACATGCAAAAAAAGGTTTGCTGCTAGACAGAATAAACAAGTATTTTAATAGAGATATAAATAAGTAAGGACAGAGGGAGGCATAATTAAACTTAGAGGGAAAGAAGAGTAGGAAAAAGAAAACAAAACATTAAAAGAGTCGGTTACATTTTGTGTCAAAAACCCAAAAAACACCAAATATAGGTAATATATTTTCTTGCTCTGAGAGACCACTAAAAAAGAAAGAAAGAAAGAAAGAAAGAAAGAAAGAAAGAAAGAAAGAAAGAAAGAAAGAAAGAAAGAAAGAAAGAAAGAAAGAAAAAAGAATTGCATGAAAAAAGTATGAAGTCTAAAGAAATCAACATAGATTTGTTCTCTTCTTTTTATCAACAGATTCATAGGAAGTTTGATAATATGTGTAGTATTATAGTTGATAATAGAAAAAATTACAAATAAAAATAAGAGAAAAGAGGGTTATAATCAGCAGTTTTTTCTAAATGTACTGTATAATACTGTAAGATTAAATAGTTTTTGTGGGGAAAATTTGGCATGGAATTATAGTATCTTTTTAATAAAAGCAGTTGCTCTCATAATTTGTAGAAGGTTTACTGAATTCACAGTACCCAAAGAGATTTTTCAGGCACCATGGTGGTTGCTCATTTCATCACACTACAATACGCAATTGTCTGTATAAATAAAAAGGGTTTACACAACTAGTAAATTGAGGTGATGAAATTTAAGTCATTCTGTTCTCATCATTCTAGTGCTATATAATGCACTGTGTAGAACCTGGTAATTTTTTGTTTGTTTGTTTTAAAAATGTTGTTAGTGTATCATAGCAGCATTAGGAGGGCCCACTGTAAAATTCCCATTGTTTTAAAGGGATGGTGAGAGATACATTGACTCCAACATTATAAATGCACATACTTAATGCTTTTATCCTAAAGAGTGCACACCATCTGGCCATAGTGGGAAAGGGGCTTTTTCTGCGCCTTGCCCAGATGCTCACTTTAGTGCAGTCTTCTTCCTCCATGGAGAAGCCTTGGATATCCCTGGGGTAAGCACTGCACAGTATTTCCTCTCCAGGTCCCTCTTTTGGCCAGGTGGCATCTAACTGAGGTGGAGTGTGTGTGCATGCTTGTGTCTGGTGTTTCTTTGGCCACACATTCTTTGGGATCATCCTCAGCTTTCCAGAACTCTAACACAGTGCTGTGAAACATACAGAGCACGTCTCTCTCTCCAACCATCTTCATAGCTCCGAGACAGTGAAGAAGGATCATGCTTATTATACAGATAGAGTCAATTGATTTCCATTCAGTGTGAGTCGTGTTTGCTTTAATTGGTACATAATCAATGCCCATTCTACTAAGACAGTCAGTATGTGCTTGTGATGAATTGCTTTTAATTTTGCTCTGACAGTTTGTGGATAGATTCTCAAAGGTGATATTACCTTGTTCATCTGAAACTGGAAATTCCAGACATATAGCCAGATGGCAATGTACTGACATTAAAACATACTCATTTAAAGAAGTATAATTCTAATGTTTTGAATTCTTCATGCCAGCTTTTGTATTGTTCTAATCAAAGAAGGTAATGCATAAAAACGTACTAACAAAGCACATGAAATCAGAGAAAAACACCATTCAATTGATAAGCAAATTTTTATCTAAGGTTGAATCATAGTGATTAGAATTGAATTACTAAGCGTAGATTTAAGATTGAGTTTCAAGACACCATTTATAATTGAGACAAACTGTTTTCCACTTCAATTTTGTTTAAGAATTAAATTTTCCATTAAGTAGCAAACTTACAAAAACAAACCAATTTATCAGGGTAGTATGAAAGATATTTAGTCAAGCCCTGAAAGCCTATAAAGATATATATTTTCCTTTTACTCCCATTTTACGTAACTGAATAGAAGTAAACAAATCATATTGCTAATTAAACAGTGTGAGAAACATTTGTACTTTACATAGATTCTACTTAAATATAATATTATTATCTGGTAAATAATTTTAAATTTGAAAGAAAATTTAGGAATGATTTAACTGAACATCCTTAATTTACAATTAAAAAAAATTAAGACATCTTAAATAACCTAACATCATAGCAAGTAAAAAAGACATAACTAATACCTAGCCTCCTCACTCCTACCAATGCAGTTTCTACCAATAATCATAAAGCTGTTTCTTATCTGTTTTAAATAGCTGCTATTATAATATTTTATTTGATAAAAATATTAGAGCTTTTGAAATTCCTGAGAAACTTGTTATATTCTCCAAACCAGACAACTAAGGGGTTTTATTCATTAATTAAACATATATTTATCAAATCCTTAATGAGACAAAGCCCTAACTTTACAGAACTTATGCACACTAGGGAGCAAGACAAAAAAGGAGAAGCAGGCAATTAGACTATGACATGACATAGGATACAATAAGGTATTATACAGTGTTATTAGTACAGAGTGTGGGTGAATCTTGGACAGAGGTGGAAAAGTTGTATAATGAGATTGATTTCACATTGAACCCAGAATGACTAGTAGTTAATATTACCAAAGTGAAGAAGGATGGAACAAATATGTCCCGGGATTAGGAAACAGAATGTAGAACAGAGTGTGCCAAAGCTCAGAAACAAGACTGCACAGTATTTTTGCTTTCAAGAATGTCTAAGAGATTGATTTTGTTGAAACTTAGTGAATGACAAGAGAAGTGAACACAGAAATAAACAATAGCCAGGAGCTTGAAGCTAAGGGAAATAGAGCTCTATTGAAGGATCTTTTTTAATTTTTAAATTTTTAAAGGTTTTACATATAACCTTTTCATTTAGTTTATTTTTTTAATTGAAGAAATTATTTAATTTTTTTCTCTCAACTACCTCTTCCCACCCTCCTCCACCCTACCATCTGGTAACCACTAGTTCATTGTTTATGTTCAGGAGTCTCTGTTTGTCCTGTTCATTTGTTGCCTTTAGTTTTATATCCCACATATAAATGATATCGTGTGATTTTCAAATTTTTCTGTCTGGCTTATTTTGCTTAACATAATTATCTTGATGTTCAGCCATGTTATTGCAAATGGCAGTTTTTCATCTCTTATGGTTAATCTCATTGTATATATCTACCACAGCTTCTTTAGACAATCATCTATCGTAGGACACTTTGGTTGCTTCCAAGTCTTGGCCACTGTGAATAATGCTGCTATGAACATTGGTGTGCAAATATCTTTTTGGATATGGGTTTTCAAGTCTTTGGGGTAAATACCCAGTAGAGGGATTGTTGGATCATATGGTAGATCAATTCTTAGTTTTTTGAGGAACTTCCGTACTATTTTCCATAGTGGCTATACTAATTTGCAGTCCCACCAGCAGTGTATGAGGGGTCCTTTTTCTCTGCATCCTCACTAACATTTGTTATTACTTGTACTATTGATTATAGCTATCTCAACAGGTGTGAGATGGTATTTCATTGTGGTCTTGATTTGCATTTCCTTAATAGCTAGTGATGTTGAGCATCTTTTCATATATTTGTTGGCTATTTGTATGTCCTCTAGGGAGAAGTGTCTGTTCAGGTCCTTTGCCCATTTTTTGATTGGATTATTTGTTTTTATTGTTATTGAGTCATATGAGTTCTTAGTATGTTTTGGATATTAAGCTCTTATTAGAGATGTTGCTTGCAAATATATTTTCCCATTCAGATGGTTGTCTCTTTACTTTGTTGACAGTTTCTTATGCTGAGCAGAAGCTTTTTAGTTTGATGTGGTCCCATTCATTTATTTTTGCTTTTATTTCCCTTGACTTTGAGGTCAAATTCATAAACTCCTCTTTAAATCCAAGGTCCTTGAGTTTTGTTCCTATGTTTTCTGCTATGCATTTTATTGTTTCAGGTCTTATATTCAGGTCCTTAATCCATTTTGAGTTAATTTGGATGTGTGGTGATAGACAACAGTCTAGTTTCATTCTTTTGCAGGTAGCTTTCCAGTTTTCCCAGCATCATTTATTGAAAAGGCTTTCTTTTCTCTGCTGTATGTTATTTTGTCAAAAATTACTTGCCCATATAAATATGGGTTTACTTCTGGACTCTCAATTCTGTTCCACTGGTTTGTGTGTCTGTTCTGCTGCCAATACCATGCCATTTTGATTACTGTCACCTTGTAGTATAATTTGAAGTCGGGCAGAGTTATGACTCCAGTCTCGTTCTTTTTTCTCAGAATGGCTTTGGCAATTTGGGGGTCTTTTGTGCTTCCATACAAATCTGATGATTTTTTCCCATTTCTTTAAAAAATGCTGATGGGATTTTGATAAGGATTGCATTAAATCTGTATAATGCTTTAGGTAATGACCATATTAACTATGTTGATTCTTCCAATCCAAGAATACGGAATACCTTTCCATTTCTTTGTATCTTCTTCGATTTCTTTTAATAGGGTCTTGTAATTTCCTATTGAAGGGTCTTAAAGAGGATATATAAAGTTTACTCTGATTGAAAGGCACCACTGTGGCCAGGGCGATTGTCTTACTATGTAATTTTCCTGCTTTCAATCATGCAATGGCTTCTATTCTCCTTAGGATATGCCTCTGTTTCTTTAAACCTGATACCACATTTAGCCACATTAAAACAGAATGTTTCATGGACATTCTAGGTAGGCTTCAAGGACATTGTAAATTGTACTTTTTGCCTGGAACTCTTCTCTTTTTTGCTTTTGTCCAGCTGATACCTACTCATACTTTAAGTTTCAGCTACTTCCTCCAGGAAGTCTTTCCTAAATTTCCACTCTAACCTGGTTTTTATCTATACTGTGTCTTCAAGATCCTGCTGGTACTATCACTATCATATTATTATCTTATACTATAATTGCATGAAAATGCTTGTTTTTTAAAAAATGAATGTTAACCATATATGTATAATATTATATAAGAATAATAAAGCTGATACTGAAGGAAACAGGAACTGTGATTGCAAATTTACTTATGTTTCTCTCCATTGACTATAAACTCTATTTCGTAAATGCTTTTTGAATAAATGAATTAGTTATACAGGGGCAATGATATTCATCCTGGATGGTTACAAATGTGATAAAGGGCCTGACCAAGGGAATGACAATGGAGTTGGATGAAAGTGGATGAGTTCTAGATGGAAGTGGATGAAGGAGATAAAGGGGAAGAGACTGTTTTGAAGGACAATGGCAGAATAGTGGCTGACTTTCAGTTTTCTGGCTTGTGCAATGGTAGAGTACTTTATGGAAGCTCAAGATGAAGACTTCAGTTCTGTGCACATTGCATTTTTAGGCCTGAAGGATCTACAAGTAAAAATATGCTCCAGACTGTGGAAGGGGGTCTGGAGCTCCTCAAGGTAATTTGGCTAGAGAGGTGTGTCATGGGTGTGGGAATGACAAGGGAAATGTATAAAGTAATAGGAAAGCATTGACATGCAACCCTGAGGAACACAAACATTTTAGAAGTGAGAGAAGAATAATGAAACTGTAAAGGTGTAGTGAGGTAATAATAATAGTTAACATTAGCTGTGGGCTTACCATAGACAGTGCTAAATGCTATATAATTTAATCAGTCTGACAATACAATGGAGTCTATTTCCCTATTTCTCATTTTCTCTTTTATATTTCACAGCCATCAAATTAATATACACTTTTATAAAATTCACAATAATATAAATACTTAATTTAGAAGGTAACTATACTATATAATCCATTCCACAAAACAACTTTTGTTAAAGTTTAGTGCATATTCCCTAACTTTTCCTACTCTTATGATGCTATTGATGATTCTTTTTTTTTTAAGATTGTATTATTTTTGTGCTACTTAATTTTTTCAGGTAATTGCAACTGATTTACTTTGTATTTTAAAATAGCCGCCTTGTATTCCATTGTATGGCTACAAAAAGCAGTCCATGTAATGATGCAATGAATAATCTTTACAGTAAAGGAAGTTAGGCTTACAGGTAAAAATAAGCTGAGAGTAAAATTGTCAAGGAAAATGGGTAATAAGTGCTGGAAACAGGACTCAAAAGAGAGATGCCAAATAAATTAATATTTATCATGAAAGCCTAAAGATGAATAGATAATATGACAAGAAAGATGAGGTTATTAACAATGTAAATGGTACAAGGATGAAGTAATATTTAGCAAAAATTTGTTAGTTACACCAGTAATATGTGATGTGTACAACTTTAATGGTACAAGTCAGCTGGTATAGTCAAGGGTGAATGGAGGATGAATAAGAGAAAATGGTGATTCTATTTATTTATATAATTTTTATTTTTTAATTAAAAATTAATTTATTCTCCAATTACAGTTGACATATAACATCATATTAGTTTCAGGTATACAAATAGTGATTAGATATTTATGTACCTTATGAAGTGATCGCCTCCGTAAGTATAGTACTCATCAGACAGAGATAGTGATTTTAAACAGTTTTTTAAAAAAGTCTAGAGGACAGGAGAAGAAATGGGAGTAATTAGAAGGTGTTTATGAGGCTGAAGAATCCTATAAGTGACACCCTTTTAAAAATCCAAAGCCATTTTGATAGCTCATTAAAATATTTCCCTTTGATTCATAATTGGATGAATATAGGAATATCAGAGAGGATGGCTGATTATTCACTTAAAGACAAAAATCACACTAAATAAATGTGAATCATGTAACTTGACCTATATATAATTCACCAAAGTATGTGCATGATTGAAGCAACTCAGATTACTTTTTTTTTTAAAGCTTATTATGAAACATTTAAGACAGAATAGATAGAAAGGCTATTATAAGGAAAACTTTATACTCACTACACACCCTAAAAAATAAGATAATGCCAAATTACTTAAAGCTCCATACTATTTGATCTTATATCTCTGTCTCCTTTTTGATCTTATATCTCTGTCTTCACCTGAACAGTTGCCAGTATTATGAATTTGGTGATTTCTCTGCAAGAAGTAAATGTTTTTCTAAGAATACATTCTCCGTTTGTTGTTTTCATGAAGGTGAGATGAAAGCTAATAGGGATTAGTATAATGTTAACATATTATTTGAGAATATAAAATATGCTTAATTTTGAAAAAAATTAACATATATTTTATGAGTTTTGTTTGTTTTGTTCATTTATTGCTTTCAATTTTATATCTTAGATATAAGAAAGTCATATTGTTATCACCTTTTTCTGCCTGACATTTTTCTTAGCATAATAATCTCAAAATCTACCATGCTGTCACAAATGGCAGTATTTCATCTTTTCTTATGGCTGAGTAATAGTGCATTGTATATGTACCACATCTTCTTTATCTAATCATCTATCAAGAAACACATAATACAATATACAGGTAATATATTATTGAATTTACACTTGAAACCTATTTAATTTTATTAACCAATGTCACCCCAATAAATTTAATATAAAAAAGAATAGGTTAAGATTTGCTTTGATTGATGCTCCTAATTTCATGCCATTTCCTATTCTCATGGTGTCTAACATAATAGTTTATGCTTAAAGTGATTTTTTTTTCTGGGTTAAGCATATTAGGCTGAAGCACTGGTCTTCCTTTTGAATTATGCAGTTCATTTGGTGAAAAGGATGTGCTGTTTATAAAAGCGATTCTCATTGGCAGTCCAAGTCAGGGCTCTGGGCTAGCAGGGTGAGATGAGAGGAGGAGATGATGGAACATTAGTTTAGGGGAACATAACCAGATATTAATAAAACTCATTACTCCTCCACATGGTACGCCTCATCCATGCAATAACCATGGTCACATTAAAATCAGTCTGTTACTGGAGTAAAGGTTGCCATTGCCTGTAAGACAGGAGTGTTTGGTCTTTCACAGAGATAGTTTTTAGTGTTCAAACAAAGTGAAATATTTCAACTTTATATTAATAAAAAGATACAATTGTTTTTACCAGATTACTTTTCTCCTCTTTTTAAAACATCTCAATTAAATTTTGATTTATTGATCATTTTTGAAACAAAAATACAGTTTTTGATGCTCAGAAAGGCCCTATTTTTTACTTTGGAGAAAAATAATTTTCATTTTCATAATCATAAAACACTGAATCAACATAAACATCCATAGCATCTCCTTTGAGGCAGGTTTGTATCTGGTTTAGAGAATGCAATATAAATAAGATTTATTCTCTTCCTTCAAGAAACTCAAGGATCTTCTTGTGGATGCAGCAGAAATAATCATGTCTGCTGTTTCCAGATCCTTTAAACCATAGCACATTTCAAAAGCTGGGATTACATTCAAAGGCACCATTACCTGAAACATACACTTTGTTTCTCTGAAATGTCACCTTTCGAATCCCTCAGTTCCCTCACATGAGAGAGAGGAATGTCTTGGAGCCTCTGTCCTCCTCTGAGCCAAGCCAATCACGAAGAGAGACCAGGAAAATCAAACACCCCAGGCTTCCCAGACCGCAGACACTGTTGGTGAGTTCCCATGGAAAGTCCTTCTCGCATCTACTGCTCATGTTTTCTTCTCTGTCATCTCATAGTCCTGCAAGGAAGTCTCCTGCAGACATTCAATCACCTGACATGACAAGTGTAGTACCTTTATCATGAGGTTGGTCTTACTGGCTCCTTTCTCTTTTTTCTTCCCTGCTTCCATTTCTGGTATTGATAAAATAGGTTCTGTTTTTTACTGTTAAATGTTCTTTCTCCCCTACTGCAAGCAACAGACTTTTTGACTAGGCCTGCCAGATAAAATATAGAATGTCTAGTTAGATTTAAATTTAATTTAAGAAAAAAAAAACATAGTTTGTCTCAAGTATTTTATGGGACATATTTATGCTAAAAAAAATTTTATTTGTTGTTTATCCGAAATTCAAATTTATTAGAGATTCTTTTTTTATATCAGGCAGTCCTACTTTCAACCGGTGTTAGATAACTCAGACCCCAAGTGACCACTGTGATTGTGGCCTCTGAGTGTTAAAGCTCTATCAAGTTTGCAGAGCCTTCTTCTAGGAATACTGACCACATCTCTGATGAGCTCCACTCTGAGGCTGCAAGCTGGGAATTATGGGTGGCACTGGAAGAAAATGTATGGTTATAGGTATTAGTGAATAAATCAATTTGCATGAAGCAGGGTGTATTTTGAAGATTTGGGCTGGAAATTTTTTTTAACCCAAGTTATTTTATATTTTAGGAATTTGTACAGCCTTACAAAGTTACTTATTCTTTGATTTGAAATTAAAACAACAGTATTTTATTTCTACTTGCTCCACAATGAATATACATCAAACTCTTTTGGTATTCCCTTGTAACTTGGTTCCCAGAAAACTTGCAACTATTTTTAGAGTCCTGTTTTGTAGCTTCTAGAGGATTACAGGATCAGAAGATAGAAGTAGGATATTATTTTCAGTGATTGGTGTTCTAGTAATAGATATTTTCAAAACTCTAATGGGAGAAAATGAACTAACATCTTTTTCTTATTAAGATGTTATATTCTTATTATGTTTTGCCTCATTGTGAAAGTTGTTCTAGTCTTTCTCATAGTAGCTTGATAGGCATATGCAAAGTTGCTGAGGTGTGGGGAAGTATTTATAGTAAATGTCTCTTACTCTTTGCAACTAAATAGTGTGAAAATAGACAGCTAACAGTTTGGCCAAGCCAAAGCCACTTTTGCAGGGCAGAGTATCCTGGTATACATACTATAGATGGTTTTCCATCTGATGGCCAATACAAACCTCTCCATCATTCTTGAAATGTGAAAGGAAATTTGCAAAATCCAGTGAGTGGCAAATTGAAGGCCAGTTCTGGCCTCTTCAAGGTATGTTTTACCTTGAATTATAGTTTTGGTGGACTTAGAAACAATATTTTTTGGATAAAGGAAGAAAGATGAAGCAGAAAATCTGAGTGTTTGTCTGGAAGGGCTTATGTTTTTTTCACAGTGTCAGAGGAGAGACATGCTCTTGACCATGATTCTGGAAGCAGTAAGTAAGTTCTGAGGCCTGGATGCATGTTCAGGCACTCAAGGCACAGGCTCTAATCCTTAGACAGGTGGCAGAATATTCAGAAGTTAGAGAGGTCATGGTGAACTTCTGGAAAAGTTGTGTATTGAGAAAACTGGTGTCTGGTTTTAGATACAAGACAATGTTCTGGCCATGAAGAGAGCAACCAGAACCAGCAAAGCAGATTACCAAATAGGTAGTCAGTATGTAAGGGTCTGGTACAGGCTGCATAGCTCAGTCCTGTGGACTGGGTCCATTTGTGGGTTAGATATATAAGGAGTTCTGAGATGCTGTGGCTTAGGGAATGTACAGATGTTGGCTAAGGCCAACTTCTGGCATGCCCTTTTCCAGGGAGTATAGTCCCGAAAATCACAAGTTGATAGAGGAATAGCTTAGATATGGTGACATTTGAATTTAGAATCTCTGGTTGACACTTTTGTTTTTATTGATCTGTAAAGCTGAGAAGAACCAGAATCTTTAAAAGCAGCCAACATTTAAATCAGCTGTGAGAAGCTGGGTCAACCAGAAATAGAGATAGTAAGGTAGTTGCTGACATTGCTAAAGAGAAAACTGCTATCAAAAGTACTGGTCAAACACATCTAATTATTCAGACATGGAAACTAGCTAGGATTTGCTTCAGCTGATGAAGCCCAGGCTGGGATCTCTTAATTATAGGGAGCCAACAGACACATTTTGTAATAATCAGGTGTGAGGTGCATAACATCATACTGCTACCACTAAGACTTAAAATACCGATGTTTAGAAATTGTTTACCTTTACATATATAACTGAGAGTAGGATTCCAGGTTGTATTATTATAACTCACTCTTTCTTTCTGATATTTTTTTCTTAAATGGAATAATGTTGGATAAAGCAAGTTTTCTAGGGATTACACAAAACCCAAAGACTTATCTTATCTGCACGTTCATGGGATAGTATCTAAAACAAGTTGAAAAAACTGTTTTGGGTGGATGAAAAAATTGAGCTGCTCTTAAAAGGATGCTAAAGGACACCTTTTTGGTTACAGCATCAATATGAATAGCCACAGTATCCCTGGTGTCAGTTGTTAGCCCCCCCCAATTTTTTTGAATTTATAGATCTGTTTTCACCTTAAAATAAAAGAAATTGATCTTGGCTATATAATCCAAAAAAAGATGTTTTTGCAAAATAAGTTTGATAGTTCAGATCATTATCTGTAGTTTTTTCTACAGTGGTGACCTGAAGCACAGAGGAGAGTTGCTAACACAGGGCCTATATTGTAATTGGTTCTCAATAAATATTTGGTAAAAGAATAAATTAATTAGTAATGGACTGATACTCCATTTGCATCTTTAAACATTTTCTTGAAACTTTGTGTGAATATTAACCCATGACTTACTAGAATGATTTTTTAAAGCGCCCTTTGTATCACTAAGAATACCATCTTAATAATTCATCAACACACATCCAGCTGTACAGTTTCAAGGCTTTCTTTAGTAAGGCAGACGATAAACAGTTTGGGAAAGGCACGTGCATGTCTGTAACTGTAGCCTGAGAGGAAGTGAACCAATTAAAATCTATGGGAAACACTTTCAAAGGATGATTTAGCTGACCTGGAAAAGAGATCATAGAAAACCAATTTACAACACATTGAATCAAATGCCAAAGACAACTGCTCCCAAGAATCTAAACTATTATATTGGTCTATTATGTGGTCTATTTCCAGTTTTTAAGTGCTTAATATGTGTTCAGCTTTGGGCCCATAGGCAGGGCAAACACACATAATTTTTATGTGCTTGTTATAAAAAATTTACTTCTAACTCTTGTAAAGTTTATCTAATTATGTTTCATTAAAACAAACTCAGGCCTTATAAGATGACTATTAACAGATATGATACAATAACAGGATTGTCAATATTTTTGAGAACAAAATTGTTCTTGAGAAAATGAAATAGATTCAAGTTTGAGCAGTTGGTATGAAAATATGTTACAACTAAAATTATATGCCTCACAACAAGAGCAATGAGGCAGAGCTGAATTTGTTCTTATCAACTGACAAGACATCACCAACAGGGTGTGACATTCAGTCACAGGCATGTTCACTGCCAATGACAAGCCTGGATAGAACTGCATTCATTTAAGAAATGACAACTCTGGGAAACTCATGAAAATAGTAGTTTTCCACATATTTATCTGTTGAAGCATCTTCAATCTCATAGATTCTTTACTCTCAGAAAACAGGAGACTCATTTTGGGGAAGTTAATGTTGCTTACACCAAACTGCTGTACACCAAACTGCTGTCCATTGTGTTAAAAATAGCTGAGGCTCATATCCATTCATCCAGACCTTCATCACTCTTTTGACCTGCACACATGCATGCACTCACACACACCTCAAACCTTTTATGTAGTATTTTTCCTTAGGATGGCTGTTGATGGTTATTTTAATCTTATTCTAACTAAACAATTATACTAAATCTACTTACGTGTGGAATTAAGTGATCTAGGTAAATTATGTCCTTTTAGAAAAAATTTTAGCCTTTATTAAAAGCATAGTGTAACTTTGAACGATAAAATAAAGTAAAATAAGATAAATAAAAATTAATATAGGTCTGTGATATGATATTAAAATAGTCATATATGATATATACTTTTGAGTGAAACTTGCCAGACTAAGATTTAATGTAATAAGTTCTTTGATTGCATTTATATTTCAGAAAGAAAAGGGAGTAATACCATCATCTCCACCACATCTAACAGGGGCTCTGGGAAGCATTTGTATCATCAGGGGACCAGCTGGATCAATTTTCTATTACTGGTTTCTGTGAAGGTGTGATATCATTGGTAACACAACACTAAGAAGAAATGAGAATTTGTCAACCACGTCTGCAACACCTAGTCTATGCAATTGTTTTAAAGGTAATACCCTAGTTTTAATTTTAAATTATGTGTAGTACTACCTAGATACATTTTTTTTAAAGCAGGAAAAAAAAAACAAAATAAATCTCTGGAAGAAAGAATTTTGCCTATTAACTACCACAGTGGACATTATTAACTATTATTTTGACAATGGAGATTATCCAGATATCATTTTAATGTTCTCTTAATGCTTCCTTGTGTTAAGGAGACTACTAATTATCATTCATCTAATTGCAAAAGGAAGAAAACTCTAAAATCTTTGGTGAACTTAAATATATTAGGAGTCCTGGTCTTTTTTATTTGAGGGTATGTAGAGCTTGTAGAAGTGGATATGGCTGAAAAAGGACAACAGAAAGGATTCTTGTGAAGTAGAAATGTTCTGCCTTTTGACTGTATTGATGTCAATATTCTGATTGTGATATGTTATCATCGGGAGAAACTGAGCTAAGTGTGCATTCAATCTCTCCATCTTATTTTATAAAACTTTATATGAATCTAAAATTATCTCAATATTAAAAAAATAAAATTCCTAATTTTAAATTTTAATTTAATTAATTTTAAACCTATAAACTTTTTTCTATACTTTTGGGATCAGCTGTCATTTATCTGCAAGTGAAACTTAGAAATGATGAAACAAATAAGCACTTGAGAAATAAATACTAAAGGGAAAATTTAGAAATATGTTTTAATTCTTAAGTAAATATTTGCTTTTTTGTGAACATAAACTCTCAATAGTGATTTAATAATGCAGATATAGTTCCTGTTGGTAAAATAGTTTTATATATTTCAATTACACATTATAAATATAGATATAAGTTTATGCTCTCTAACATTAAAAAATTGTCTATAAGTAATAAGGAAATTTGGAAATTGGCTTGAATTACCCTTCAGTCCCATTAGAAAAAAAGACTCTGTTCAGGTATTTTGGAGATCAATATTCCTACTGAGGACATCTAGAAATGACAATCAGTAAAAGCAAACATTCCCTAAAGATATCAGGGAGTCAGTAATATCGGATCAGAGGGAAAAAAGATTAGGTATATCCAGTATTTGGGGCCACATTTTCCCTTAGAATCACTTTATGATTAAAGAGAGAGTTGCTTAGAGTCTGAGAGGCTAACTAGTACTTTTGACAACTTTGAAGTTCTATAGGACAGGTATTAGAGTTCAGGGCCCACCAAAGGGAAGTATATTAGGTGCATATTTGCCATCATAGAGACTGCAGCTCAGCTGCAAATATCTCATTCCCTGATATAGGAGTAAGAGGAGCCGAAGTTCTAGCATCCATAAGTGCAGGTGTTTCCAGATGACTGATAGAAGCCAATGTAAATTCTTTGGAGGAAGACTATGTTATCCCAGGCCTTAATTCATATCTATAAATAATTTTATAAGTGCAATGACAAGAGTACAAAAAATGGTAGACACTCAAAAAATAATATAATAAAATGAAGACCAATATAAACGATAGATAAAATAATAGATAATAGAGAAGCTCCACCAGGAACCAAGACATTGTAGTAATCAAAGACTTTTAAACCACTATGTTTATTATGTTCAAGGAGATAAAAAATGATATTGATAATCACAGTATAACTGACATGTTTGTGTGTGTTTGTATGTGCAATTAGTAGAAATCCTAGAACTAAATAATATAAATTTAATAATTCAGTGAGGAGACAGTCAAGAAACAGAACAGTAGATTGCCAAGTGTTGAAGAGTGATTTAATGAATTGAAAACAGGTGAGACAGAAAATATTCAAAATAAAAGAGAGAAAAAATGATGGAAATGCAGATGATACATTAAGAAATATAGAAAAAGCAGTAAGGAGATAAAACACCTACATAATTGGAATTTTGGAATCAGAGGAGAAAGAAATGGAACCAAAGTAATATTTGGAGATACTGTACGATGACTTAGATCATCTAAAACAGATAAAAGCCATCAAAATAGAGTCAAGAAGTAGGATCTTAAAAAATGTATAAAGTAATACAAGAATATAAGAGTGAAAAAAAAAGCAATGTGATAAAAAAAAGAGTAGAGTATCATTGATGGAAATGAAAGACAGAAAGAAAAAAGCAAAGTAGGCTGGAGAGAAATAGGGAATATTTTCCAAGGAATAATAAAGATTGATAGCTAACTTCATAACAGAAATAATACAAGCCAGAAAATAATGGATAAAAATATTGAAAGTGCTGAAAGAAAGTTGCTAATCTAGAATGTTATATCTAGCAAAAATATTTTTGAAGAGTGCAAATAAAGTGACTTTCAGGCAAAAAAAAAGGTATTTATAATCCTTAGATCTGTACTAAAGGACATATTAAAGGGTTTTCTTTAGGTAAAAGAAAACTATTCTGCATTGAAATACAGATATCCAAGAAGGAATAAAGAATAATAAAAAGCAATAAATACACATAAATCTAGAGCGATTCTCAAACTTTAGTATAAATTAGAATCTCCTGAAAGACTGGCCTGAAAGCATTGTGATGTAGATCCCACACCAAGATTTCTGATTCAGTATGTCAGGGGTGGAAATTTATATTTCTAATAAGTTTCTGGATGATGTTAATACTGCTGGTCTGGGGACCACAATTTGAGAAACACTGAGAAATATCAATTATATACAATAATGATGTCTTGTGGGCTTTAAAATTCATATTGAATTAAATCCTGGATATATGGACAATTATTTTGTGACAATGGTAGCTCTCTGTTCAGTAGAAAAAAAGACAGTCTTTTTAATAAATAATCTCAACAAATGAGTCAGTTGAATATTCATATTTAAAGAAATCTCATACTTAATTACTTTCTCATTTCATGCACTAAACCAGTCACAGGTAAACTGTAGGTCTAAATATTAAAAGACAAAACAATAAAACTTCTAGAAGGTTAATATCAGAGCCATCCATTTAAACAGGATCCAAAAAAGCACTATTCAAAGGGGGAAAAGTGAACTACATTGAAATTTAAAATTGTGTTAATCAAAAGACACTATTAAGAGAGTGAAAGACAAGCCAGACTAGAAAATATTTGCAGCACATGGAGAACTGACAGAGAGCTCATGTTGAGAATCTATTAAGAGGTTCTACAAGTCATAATTAAACAATAAACAACCCATTATAAAAATGGGCAGAATTCTTGAAATGATACTTTACATAAAAAAGTTATACAAAAAATTTAGCCATAAAAAATTTGAAAACTTGTTCAACCTCAATATAATCATGGGGATACATACCAAAAGCACCATGCAATACTCCTGTTCAAAATCATAGTTATAGTTATAAAGATGGACAAGAATATGAACTTCTGAGAGTATGGCACAGGGAGAAACCACATATACCGCTGTGGGGATAGTGAGATAACACAACCATTTGGAAATTCGTTTGGCATTATTTATTAAATTTGAAGACACACATCTCATATAACCCAGCAATTTCATTTCTAGGTGTGTTCATGTGCACCAAAAGATATGTACCATGATTTAAAATAGCTCCAAATAGAAAATAACTAAATTTCCATCACCAGTAGAATGAATAAGTATATTGTTCATAAAATGAAATTCCATGTATCATCATTGAATAAGATGAACTAACTACATGAGACGACATCGACGGATCTCAAAAACAATAATAAATAAAAGTGGCCAGTCACAAAATTACATCTGAATGATTACATTAAGTTAAAAGAAAACAATAAAAACTAAATTGTAGTGCGTAGTGACTTAGTTTGTGAAATTTTAAAGAAAAACTTTCATAATTTTCCAAATGAAGGTAGCATGGCTCGTAGTTGTGAGGGGAAAAGAGGGGACTTTCTGGGTGATGATCTATTCCTTAACCTGGGTGTTTGCTTTGTAATATATATTACATATATATATAGCTGTACATTTTTGTTTTTGCCTCTTTCTGTGTTTGTGTTTGTGTATATAATTTAATAAATGGGATAAAATGTATTAAAACATTAATTACTTAACTCTATTTTAAATATAGCAGGAAACCAAATGGTCCTTTCAGGTTGCTTGAAAATACCTTAAGTTCTTGATTTAATTATTTTCTAATAACGCTTTAATTAATCCTTTGTTTAGTTAATTTATTTTCACATTCTCATTCCTAAATTACTTTGCATTAATTTGGCAAAGTAAATTAATATTGAATGAGAATCAAATGATCTGATGTCATCTGGATAAATACTTTGTTTAATTCTTAGATGGCTTTGGTATTTATTTTGGTTTTGGAACTGACTTCAAATGTATAAATATAGAAAGAATAATAGTACAATCATTGTAAAGACAAGAGTTTGTAAGTATAATGAAAAATATTCTTATATGTTTCTAACTGTCTACTCGAACAAACTTACTGCACGATAGAGGCTATTAATATTATATACTGATATATTAAAATGAAACTTACTTGAAGCAATCCTATTATCAATATAAAAATATCATGACTAAATATAGGTAACACCATACCAATTTAATTTTGTTTCTTTCTAAAAATATAGTCTAATATTTTCATCTCAGAGGACAAAAAAAAGCAATGGATTTTTAAGCACCTTGAAAAATCTGAGTTTTAACCCTACTTGAAAACAAGTTAGTTGGCCATAGTTTCATAGACGATGGTAGAAGATGCAAAATTCCCAGGTTAGAAATAAAAGACTATCATTCACATGAGTGCAGCAAGAGTATGAGCATCAGCATATTTTGTTGTGGTTTTTTGAGACCTAATTCTCATGGGCCTAGGAGAAGAGTGTCAGGTAATATTTGTACACACAGTGGGTGGTGTTACAAGAGAGCAGCTCTGAGTCCAGAGAACTAAAAAACAAGCCTGCCTGCCCTTTGCTTAGGAGAGACACTATATTTGTCTTCAAAAGCTCTAAGCAAACCTACCCTTTATTCAGATGGAAATACTGACTTCCAAGGCCTGCCCTTTATTCAGGAGAGAGACACTATTCTGTCTTCCAAATCTCTAAGCAAATCTACCCTTTGTTCAGATGAAAATCTCTAACTTCCAAGGCTCTTTTAAGGCTGTTCAGGGCTGTTAGCCTTGAAAAGATAGTCTGGAAAGAAGAGCAATTAGTGTCTTACTCATAAGACATACAGAAACAAGAGAGATCCATGGAGAACTGTCTCTCAATTTTGGTTGATGGCTGAAAACTCTTTATACAGTTGATATGAGACAATTTTCTTCAATTTCTAGAATTTTGGCCCAAAATGATTTAAAAATTTTTTAAAAGTGAGAACCAAATTATTTAACAGTTCATATTGCATTCAGAATGTTTCGGAGAGTCATAATCACATAGTCCTAGAAGGGTCTTAAATATATATATTGTATATATGTAACACACAGATATCTATAAGGCTTATTTTCTGTCTCCAATTAAAATGTAAATTCCTTGAAAGAACTGGTCGTATGTGTGTGTGTGTTTGTGTGTAATTTATTCTTGTTTCCTACATTATTTTGCATTAATTTAATTAATAAAATGGTATAGGTCTGCCATCCTCTTTCTTTCTTTCTTTTTCTTTCTTTCTTTTTCTTTCTTTCTTTCTTTCTTTCTTTCTTTCTTTCTTTCTTTCTTTCTTTCTTTCTTTCTTTCTTTCTTTCTTTCTTTCTTTCTTTTTCTTCCTTCCTTCCTTCCTTTCTTTTTCTTTCTTTCTTTTTTCTTTCTTTCTTTTTCTTTTCTTTCTTTTTCTTTTTCTTTCTCTCTCTCTTTCTTCCTTCCTTCCTTCCTTCTTTCTTTTTCTTCCTTCCTTCCTTTCTTTTCTTTCTTTCTTTCTTTCTTTCTTTCTTTCTTTCTTTCTTTCTTTCTTTCTTTCTTTCTTTCTTTCTTTCTTTCTTTCTCTTTCTTTCTTTCTTTCTTTCTTTCTTTCTTTCTTTCTTTCTTTCTTTCTTTCTTTCTTTCTTTCTTTCTCTCTCTCTCTTTCTTTCTCCTTCCTTCCTTCCTTCCTTCCTTCCTTCCTTCCTTCCTTCCTTCCTTCCTTCCTTCCTTCCTTCCTTCCTTCCTTCCTTTCTCGCTCTCTCTCTCTCGCTCTCGCTCTCTCTTTGCTTTTTCCCTTCCCTTCCCTTCTCTTCTTTCAACACTATCGCCATGGGAACAACAAAAATTGTGTTCCTGGGATCTGAGGGTTCTGAGAGTCATTAAAGATGATAATATTTTCTTATCTTCAAGATTCTAAGGCAATGCCCCACACATGATGGAAGTCAGTAGATATTCTTGCATTGAGTTCACTTGAACTCAAGACCTCATTCTACAGTTTGTAAGCCAGAAGCTGATCTTAGTGACATGCTCAGTAACATGCTTTGGAAAAAACAAAAACAAAAACAAAAACAAAACAAACATTTCTTTTCCTCAAACCAGTAGATTGTCATCTTATAGATGACTAAGCTTAAAGACTCCTGTTCATTTATAATGATTCTAGCATGCAGATGTATAAAACTAAGTGAACAATATAGGATGTGTGTCCAGGAATATTTGCTTTAGGATGAGATAAGAAGTGAATCCTGCCCCCATGCTGATTTTCATCCTCTTCAATAGGAATTTAGCGGCCAGAGTTTATGGTTGAAATATCGGTCACCTAAGTGCCCCCGGAGGCTTAATCATCAGCATGCTGCTTGGGAAACACTCGTCTTCTTTTCTAAATTAAGCATTTCTGTTAACAAATGTGGAAAGTACAAAATGTTTCGGTACTCCTTCCACATTAAAATTACCTCCTACAGGAACTAGAAAATGTGTGTCAATGTGAATTACGATCTATGGCCCCGGGGTCTTGCACACAAAGAGCGAGAGAGAGGTGTGGGGAGGCTGCAAGGCGTCTCTGCCCCGCCTTGGCCAGGCGATGCCTGCCGGGGTAAGCGCTAGGGAGTGGGGACAAGGAGTAGGCTAAACTTGGGGCTCGGGATATTTGAATCTCCCCGAAATTGCCGTCCTATCTAAACGAGTCTGGGAGAGAGGCAAGGAGTGCGTGCGTGAGTTGAGCGAGTGCTTACGTAGCAGCGAGATCCGTGCTGGGATAATTAGAGAGGAGTTGGGCTGAGCCGAGTCCTCTTTTAGTAGCGGCAGCCGGAGCCGCAGCAGCAGCCGCAGCCGCAGCAGCCGGAGGGACGCGCCTGACTCCCGCCGCCCGGGCGCGCACGGCAGGAGGCTCGTGCCCCGCAGCGGCCGCCCCGCCGCGCCCATCGCCCCGCCGGCATCGGGCGCACAAAGGCGGCGGCCGCCCGCGTGGCCTTCTCCAGCCAGACGTTCGATTCCCGCTCCCTCCCTTCTCTCCTGAAGGCGAGAATGGTAGGGCCGGGCGAGGACCCAGGACAGCCGTGGCCCTAGCTCCGCACCCCACCCCCCACCCCCGCTGGGAGAGGCAGCAGGCTGCTCGCGGACGATGTGGCCACGGCTGCTCCCCAGAGCGTCTTCGGCCCGGGTCCCGGCTACCGCCCCTCTTCTCTGCTGGGTCCATCCCACCGAAAGGAGTTGATGCTGTTGTCGCCGCCGCCGCTTCCGAAGCCGCGGCTCATGGATGCCGGGGAGTGCCGCATTGCTTAGCGTCCCCGCCTCCGAGTTTGCTGGTAGGAGCCGTCTGCTTTTTCCTCTCTCTTGCTCTGGGGTTTTATAGAAAAAGTAGAGACATTTTGATTTTATTCTCTACTCCTCTTCTCCACCTTCTCCTCCCACCTTGCATTTGTAATGTACGTTCCCAGAGAAATCTCCCCAGCCCTCCCCCTCCCATCCAATCCACCACCCCCGCGGCAAGTCCGTTGAAATAAAGGGCTAAAGGGAGGCAGAAGTTGGGGGTGGGGGTGGGGGTGAGGGTAGGGGAGGGGATGGGGGGGCCCACCAAAAACCTTTCTGGCGCCTTATGAGATCACGGTGTATCTAAGAGGGGAGAAGGGAAGATGAGCTATCTGAAGATTCTTCACGTAATTGAATTATAATAATTTTAAATAAAATCTTACAAATGTCTTTTAAAAATAAAATCTTCAAATAAACAGAAGGAGGAATAAGCTCGCTTTCCCCCTCTTTCTCTCTTTTTCTTTCTGGCAAAGACGCTCTCTCCCAGCCTGGAGCCCAGCGCTGAAGAGCCACCTTATTATTAATCAGAATTCCCATCATTATCCTTGGCAGGAGCATCCTTCGGGAGGGACAGCAGAAGCAGCACGGTGCTGGGGCTCAGATGTGCGTGGGGTTGTTTTTGATACATCTTGGGAGAGAAGAGGACAGTACCAAGAAAAGCGCCACCGGTGCTGGGTGTAGTTAGGGGTGTTTTGTTAGGAGAGTGAAAGGACACGAAGAGGAGTGCTGGGACTGCCAGAGGTCCACATATCTTTAAAGGAAAGGGAAGAGGGAACCGAAGTGGGGGTGTTGTCTTTAGGGGGCGGGGAAAGAAGTTTATATCCTTCATAGAAAAGCTGTGAGAATGCAGGTGCAACAGGGTACTTGATTGGACACCGAGACAAATCATTTCCTGTAAAGAAGAGGAAGCAGGCAGCATCGAGGTCTGGAAGCCAGAGTGTGGTGGTGGCAAGGGCCAGGTTGGTTGTGGGACAGTCAGCAAAAGGAAGGGAAGGCTCAGGAACTAGCAGAACAATGACTCATTTACAAGCTGGGCTCTCTCCTGAGACCCTGGAGAAAGCTCGCCTGGAGCTCAACGAGAACCCAGACACACTGCACCAGGACATCCAGGAGGTGAGGGATATGGTCATCACAAGGCCGGACATTGGCTTTCTGCGCACGGATGATGCCTTCATATTACGCTTCTTGAGGGCCAGGAAGTTTCATCACTTCGAGGCCTTCCGCCTCTTGGCCCAATACTTTGAGTACCGGCAGCAGAACCTGGACATGTTCAAAAGCTTCAAGGCCACTGACCCTGGCATCAAACAGGCACTGAAGGATGGCTTCCCTGGGGGCCTGGCCAATCTGGACCACTATGGCAGGAAGATTCTGGTCCTTTTCGCTGCCAACTGGGATCAGAGCAGGTAAATCCTAAATTCCAACTTGTACTAGGGTTCATTTTCCAGAATTTATGCTGAGTAGTGTCATAGCTTTACAACTTTGATGTTTTGTTTATCTGTCTGAGGAAAAAAGAGAAACTGGAACTGAAAAATGAGTTTTTGGAGGACACCCTAGGAAGTGGGATAGGGCCTTTTTCTTTTCCTTTGAAACTCTAACTTCAGAAGCTCCAGTTCCTACTACAGCTTTAAAGTGCTTCCTGAACCACTTTATTGTGCTGCAATCTAAATCATTTAACTTCTAAATTTTAAAGCTGCTACATTTTTCACCTCCTGAATAAGTTTACTGTTCTGTGGAGAAATTAATATAGAATGGAGACAACTTTTCCTTCTTCTTTCTAAAGAAATTTTTAAACTAGAATCCTCCTCCTCTTCCTCCTCCTCCTCCTCCTCCTCATCATCATCATCATTATCATCTCTCTCTTTAGAGGTTTTGTTTTTTAGAAATAGCCTGGTGTTCAACCAAGATCAAGTAGTTTTATTGCTTGGGAACTTTTTGTCTTGGTGATGTGTAGATGAAGGAATAATATGATGTGTGTCACTTCAGTAAAAAGGAAGAGCTGTATCCTCTGTCACTGAGCATGCCCACTGATGCTGAAATAAAGGCTGACTGGTGTGCTTGTTCTACACCTGCCACTAATCTAAAGAATATGTTTCCTGTCTGAAGTGATTTTTCATCTTTTGGAAGAAAGTGGAAAATGTTCAGATGTGTCACTTAGTAGACTTTTTGAGATCTAGATTTTTAATGGTGGAGAAAGAAGTCTTATTTCATCTACATTATGATAGAAAAAAGCATAGAGTGACTCTTCTAATCCCTAATCAGAATTCTTTTCTCATACTGAAAGATATAAAAGAAATTATAAAGGCTCCTGTGTAAGATAGTTTCAATTAAGTTCAAAGTTAACATGTTTCACAGAACTTAAGAATGGCATCAGAACTATGAATCATATGAAGCTTGTTGTTAAAGCATTGGTGTATTTTTAGTTCTGTGATTGGTGACTTTTAATGCATCTGGTTAGTTTAAACTATCTCTGGGCAATTGTAAAAGACTTTTTCAGTGACTGAGAAATCATAGATCTCTAGATAGGCTACCCAGAATCTTAAGATCTTAGAATATAATTTAATATTTTTAACCAGGTTTTTACCCTTTAATTGGTCATCTTTTCTCTGTAATTCTAGGTTGAGAACTACTCTGATTATTTTTATGTAAATATAAAGACAAATTACTACTCGGAGAATCATAAAATTATAAATATCAGAAACCCAGAGAGTTTATTATTGAGGGGAAATGGCATTTTACCTACTTTGGTTGGTTATAGAGATCTTACTATATTTTTATCAGGTAGCTAAGTATAAAGGATCATGCAATGCCATCCTTCGACCAAATTTTTTCTTTAAAAAGCTTCCCCCGCCGCGATCTGGGAAGTACATTATACATTATAGGATCACACTAAACAGTTATTGTGTATATCAATCAAAATTAGAAAACTTTTATTCATGAGAGAACCTAATATTCATGTGTCATTTGGATTGGAACTTTGATTATTGAGCTACAATGAAATGGGAGTGGTGGAAATTTTATATTTAAATGTGTCTCAAAATGTGTCTCAAAAGTTAAAGATATTAGTGAGGCAGATTGCATTTAGGGAGACATCTATTTACATTAGACCTATTTTTATTTATTCTTATAAGTGAACTAATATTCACACTGATTTATAAACCTAAGATGAAAATCACACATAGTTCTCATGTATATGGGAAATTGAGTATCTCAGATTACTAAAGCAACTAAGTTTTTGTTGTCTGTCTTATTCTTTCATTTAAAGAATAGGTTAATAGTAATCAAAATCTGTCTCCCTGGAAAGCTACAGTGGGAAGGGATTTATTAATTGGTATATAGAACTATTTTTATTAAATCTATACAAAATCTTAAGTATTACAATTTTGTACATTTGAAATTAGAGATGAAAAGTTGTGCTGTGCAAAAATACCCTATCAGGATCTATAGACTAATAATTATGAATTTGATTTCTATGGTTTGAAATAAACAGGAAAAATCAAGAATTTATAGTACACTAAAGTCAGAAGATATACAAGCTATTTAGAGCTTGTCTAAAATTCAGTTGTTTTCTCCTCCTATATTCTTAAAGTCAATTCCTCCTTCTCTTTGCCTGCTTCTTTCTCATCCGAGATCTACATATACCCAATAACAAGGACTAGTGATAAATAGGCATGTCTGTCCTCTTGGCATCCTCTGTAAACCTTTATCATTGGGATATGTGCATAAGAACTGCCCTAAAACCTGCAGATCAGCTGCCATTCTGGCAGTACCAGGATGTAACCAGCCTTACTCCTACCTTTGGCCTGAATCCCCTTTTTCTTACTCTGCAGCCTCCAGTCTTATCTGACTTGATTCCTACAGAAAATTCTACCACCTTCCTTAGATGTTCGCTTTTCTAGGTGGATATATTTCTCAGATGCTAAATTCTCTTGCTCCTCCCCTGTTCTTTGAGTCTGGGGTTTTCACCTCCATTCTCTGATTATTTGCCAGCCCAAATAATCTGAGTCTCTTGAGAGGACTGAACATTTAAACACAATTCTAACCACCTTCCTTAAGTTGTCAGTGAATTACCTGGCTTTCAACAGCTTTTTAAAAAAAAGTTGCATTGTTTTAAATAAATAAGCTAGCATTGTTTTAAGGAAACAACAGGTGGAATGTCCACAGTTACACAGGGAAATTCCAGGAATGTGGTAGAAAAAAATGCCCCCCAATCTTTATTTGGAAAACAGATTACTTCCAATTTCCCAAAGGGAAAAGGAAATTTTAAAATAAATTTTGAAGAACTATGTAAGGACCTCTGAAATAATTGATCTGTATGACAAGAATAAAAGACTAAGCCTTATATTATTATCTGTATAATAGCACTTGAACTAGAGTTAATGCTCAGTAAATATTTGTTGCATTGAATTGAGTTATGCATTTTTTTAAAAAAGAATTCTAAGTAGGAAGTTATCTGATACATACTATCTTCTATATTAAATTTGTAAAACAGTTTTTTTGTGCTCCTCAGGAGACTGGGAATAGTAAATGTGTGTGATGGTGACTATAAATAAAATAGTGTTTCTTTTTGCTGCAGTGAAATATCAGTCAGTTTCAGGTTATTGAATTGGACCATTTCCAAGGCCTTTACAAGGCATGGAATCTTCAGGGTGACTAAAGTAAAATAATATTTACAGTGTACCCACCTTATAATAAATCTTAAAAAAATGAAATACTGAAATGTCAAAATGACTTTCAGGGTGGTCTGTGGTTCTTTTAAAAAAGAATAGAACAGGCTCCGGTGACTTATTACATTTTTTGAGCAGGCTATCCTCGGAAAAGAGTCATATAAAATTATCTTTCAGATTGTCTAACATAATTTGTGGAAACAAAAGTAAACTCCACAAAATTAAAAACAATTGATTGTTTCACTGCATCACAGGGATGTGGGAGCCCTCCAGGCATTGCATACTGTATTACTTTCCTGAGTGATAGCGCCCTGCTTAGGACTCAGCAGATACCTTCAAATTTCCACTTGATTTCAACAACAGAATACGAGGATAATGTACCATGAGGCTAGAAGAGATTACATTACCTTAAGAAAATAAAGTTTGGAATAAAAGTAGATCATGGTGTAGAACCTAGGACATGAGAGCAGGTATCTGAGAAGTTGAAAATTACTGGCACATGCTTACTAGGAATATTCATGAGTAAATTGTGTCACCTGAAATATAATGATAACATATATTCTGACAGTTGGTCTGTAATTTTTCAGTTAGCTTGCAAATAATATTTTATCTCATTAAACTTATAAAGTATTTCTCTATACTTTTGTATAGCAAACAACCATTTATTGGGAATCTGGTTAATAACCATTAGAAATTAAATACAGCTACACTAAAATGATTCTTAAAATAGTGGCAATTCAGAATGCGCTGACTGTCTTGCAGCTCTTTTTTGGCTTGTCATAATGTACATTGCTTATCACTTAGAGTATTGAAGATCTGGGAGGGGTAGAAGACTGCCTGGTCAGACATTGCTATGATCTTGAAACTTATCCTAAAATTTTCCTAAATCACATATTGTTTTCTGTTTGTTTATTTTGTGTGGCTTTTTCATAAAAAAAGAAAGTATTAGACAAATGGTCAGTCATTTGTAGCTTCTGATTGAATTATTATTATGTTCTCATTTATTAAAATGTGACCAATCTCCAAATTGAAAGAAGCTTTATGATGATGATAGATTAAAAAAAAAATAACCATTGACTATACAGATTTGCTTTAATCCCAGCCACAAAGTTTTACTCTTCTGTGGAAACATAATAAAATAAAATAATAAAATAAAATAAGATAAAATAAAATAAAATAAAATACAAATGACTAAAATAGATTGTAACAGTCAATTAACTAGATAATTAAGGAGAAACACTCTTACTTGATAATGTTAACAATAAAAACAAACAAAAAAAGGTTTAATTTTTTTTTTTGAGGGGAGGCACCTTTTCGATACTTTTTAGCTCAGTTTATTAAGATATTTAAGTATTTCTCAACTGTTGCTTCACAGTGTCAGATATTGTGTAGGGTCAGGAATTTCTACCTTCAAATTCTTGGAGGCATTGTTGTACTGTATTATGGGCAGATTTTGAGATTAAGTCGAATCTAGAAATGACAAGTGTGGATTCCATGGGATTTCTTTCCCAGCAGAGCTTCTGTATTGCTTCCTTATAGAGATGCTTTTTAAATAAATACTCTGGACACTATAGCTTGTTCCATACTACGCCCTTGGTTCATACAATATAAAATGGGAGAGAAAAAATTTGTCCTGAGAAATGTTAGGAACTATTGGAACAAGTCCCTGAAGAAAAAATAATAAGTAAGTCTCTAAAAACTAGGGTAATTTAAAGTAATTAGTGAAATAACTCTGAAATAATAACAAAGACCAAGAGTGCTAACCTTTAGTAGGACATTGATTGGGTCTGGCCCAAATCAGGCTTTTTTCATGTTTCAAATATGTAACTAAACAAAGTTGAGGTTCATATAACATACTGAAAGGATGCTTCAAAAATGTTTAAATATATTTTAAAACATGAACCAAGTTAATAAATTAATCAATTATCCTTAATAAACTAATATATTTATTTCATTCTTGGAAAAAGATTGAGTTCTTTTATGTCGTTGAGGACAGGAACATGTATTTTTTCATAGTAAATGGAACTGTTGACATGAAGGAAAGGATGTTCCTGTATATTGAGTCCTTATAACTGAGTGAATAGTACTCAATTTTTCAAATCAATTTTTTTAAAAGTATACTTCAGTCAAGCATTTGCCACATAGAAATTTCCTAGGCATTAGGGACAAATAATAACAAAAGTAACATATTTTTGTACCATCAAGGGACATACAACCTCTCTGGGAAGGAAAATCTTGAAAAGCTAAATTGCTACCAAAGAGGTTTAAGTGCTTAGTGAGGGTACTCTTTGTCAATATTGGAAGTTCAGGGCAGAGATGCAGCTGTGGGCTACTCAATGATGTATACAGAGAACACTGCCTACTTGGTTCACTGAATTCAACCTCTCATTGTTTCATTTTAATTAATATTTAACTGATTCATTCATTTTAAAACACTTTTATAGCATGTGTCAGGCATACTTCTAGCACTTAACAAACATTGATTTATTTAATCTTACAATCATGCAAGGTAAGTCCTGTTAATATCCACATTTTGCAGATGAGGAAACTGAGGCACAGAGCAGTTAAGTATTTCATCCATAACCAGTGAATTGGTCAAACTTTTTTTGTGTGTACAAACAACAACATAAATCTAGGGAAAAAATAAATATAGTTATATCAAAAACACAAGCTCTGATAATTTAATAAAATCAATAATTTAGAAAGTCTTGATTAAACATCAGAATGCAGACAATTAGGAACAGAAAGTTAAATTGCTAGAATAAATCTCCTGAGGGCAAGGATTGTACTAAACAGACACTTGCTTAGATTATTCTGCCCTAAAAAGAAGAGTTGCTTTCCTGATATGTTTGTATTTTTCTAGCACAATTTTGTTTTATTTTATTTTATTTTATTTTGGTGGCAGTAGGTGCACAAAAAAAGTGTTTTTTTCCTTCAAGGAAAGACATTTTTCCTCTAGATATTTCATTTCCAAAGATTCTTGTTCTCGCTCATCTTCATTCCCATAGCAATAAAGTTAAAGTGAGGCTCAGACAGATAATCTTCTGTGCTTAGTGATACAAACCAGACACATGAATATTTCGGAATTCATATTTTCTTCAGGCTTTGTAGAAAGCCTCTTCCTGTCTCAGATGTTATGAATGTCTTGTTGCTTTTCCTCTACTAAAACCCTTGCTAGGGCCAGGCTGGAATGTGCCTTGGTACTTGGCATGGTGCCATGTTGGTACTGACTTCGTGATCTATCTTCTGACACACATTATGCCACTGAGACATGAAAAAACAGAACAGCTATTCATAAAACTCTGTTCTAGGTATGAGATACCATAGGCAGTGGAGAAAACTAGTGTATGGAAGACCAGCTTCCCATGGTGGTTCTGGAAACTGTTTAAATTCTCTGAGACCTTGTGTCTTCATCTCTAAATTTCTCTCAGACATCATCTGTGTCCTCATCTCCAAAATAATAGGAACAAAATGAGCACTGAGACTTTGAGCTTGATTTGAGATTAAGAAAATGCATTTTAAATTCCTTTGGAAATTTTAACCAATAACACAGATAGAGGTATTATTATGATTACCCTTCAGTAATATAAAACATGCAGATTGGTTCATCACCTTCAGCACTAATGATGCCTCGAGGCATTAATAAAGGTAATTCTTTTCATTGTCTCTACCCTAGTGCCTTTCTAACAGGAAGTGCTTCAGACCTGGCTTAATGAAAACTGAGGGGCGGGAGCAGCCTTAATGAAGAATTTAACAATGGTTGATTGATTTAGTGGCAAAGGGAAATTGCTTGGTTGTTATGCTATTCAATGTGATACTAAGATGCCAGTTTTTCCCTGTCAGGCTAAAAGAAAGGGTTGGAGAGTAGGAAGGGAATGAACTCTTTGTGATTTAGGTTGCTCTTTGTACTGATTATAAGCTGTGGCAGAGGATGATGTGCTGTAAACCTCAGGATCAAAGCACAGGCCAACTAGCCACCCGAAACCTTGCATGGCCAGAGGCAGGAGAAGCTTCGATCTAGTCAAGAGGAGACAAGGGTGTCAAAGTCTTCATCTAGTTTTTACATATTATTGCAACTTTGATATCTCTTAAGAACAATGGTTTACATGGGCTGGTATCCCAGTTGTAAAATCCTTTACTGATGTCATTATTTCACCTTACTATATGCTGTACATCATCCTCTCCAAGTTGATTTCAGATTCAGGCTCTACTTAATGCTATTTTGGGAAGCACAATCAGGAGTCAACAGCTGCATTAATGTGCTAGTTTGTTATTTATGGCCTTTTTTCCAACATATGAGGAGAAAATAGCAACAGTGGAGCTCCTACGATTGGGGTAGAAACCTAAAACATGAACATGTGGAATATTTATTGTACTGACAATTTATAAATTGTAAAAGTTAAAAATAATTTCCAAGAGAATAATGATGGTAGGATTTCTGAAGAGAGAAAATTCATAAAATGCTCAATTTCTTTGTAAGATATTCTACAGACTTTGGCAAGATCTCGTTTAATAACGCTCTGCTTAGGAATAGCCCGCTGAGCTGTTAATGGTAGTAATGTGACATGTTTGACAACTGAGGACTGGAGTGTCAAGAGTGGTTTTGACCTGCTCTTTGAATGCAGTTAGCTAGGATGCTTTTATGGTTTTTTTTTTTCTTAAACTCATACATTAATATGATTTATACAAAGATCATTTAATTTTCTTTTCTGGGGCAAGATTTATTCTTACTACATACAATGCATTGTTCTTGCAAAGCTGACTTCAGGATTCAAGCTATTTTGGCATATGTGCTATTTGGTATTATTATAGGTAACAAGAATAACCATAGTGAGGGAAAAGTTCTGAGTTGACTTTTCTAATTTTTTATTTTCTTTACCATGATATTATTATACACTTCAGAATTTACATGGATGTTTTCAAAGAGGAGGGTTTACATTTTAACTAGAAATATAACTTTCTTGCTCCAACTTTCCATTTTGTGTAGGTTTATAGGCTTTTGGTCATAATACTGTTAGTCCGTCCATTTTTTTTTAAAAAAGGAAATAGGCCAACCATGAAGTAACAGATAAAGGTAGTTAGCTGTACGTATTTCATAGATTTAAAGACCAACAAGTACTAGAGTTCTACAAAAAGTTTAATTTTCTTATGTGTTCAGGAAATATTTTAGGATGTCATGTCCTTAGGACTATAAATACCCTGTATACTATCCAGAGATTTAAAAATAACTCCTTGACTCTTGCCTTTTACAATAATAATAAGCTATCTAAAGATCATCATTAAGTTTTTTAGTAGAAGATAAAAACAAATATTCTTCAGTTCTTATGATACCCTGCCTAGTACACTATGTCTGTGGTTACCATTGCAACACAATTATGCTATGTGTGTATTACAGCCAACTAACATGTACTATATCTGCTGTATACTTAGCATTGTGTTAATGTTTTCACACAAATCAGTCATGTCTTTGATTTCCTTACCTGCCTGCTATCACCCACCCACTACCACTGCCAGTGGGATATAGTAAGATGAGCATTGATACTTCCATTTTCTCATGTAAGGGAACTGAACCTCAGAATTGTAAATCAGTAACATGTCCAGGGCTACATAGCTATTGAGGGACAGGAAAGAGATTCCATCTAGCAATCTTCTGATACCATGCAGTATGCTTGGTTAATGTGGGGATCCAAGAGAGATTTTATTACATAGCATTGTACCGATTTTACAGATAAGGAAATGAGGCTCAGGGAAAGTGAGAAGTCACCTGAACACTGATAATTATTTCTTCTTTTTTTTTTTTCTGAACTACTATGCTCTCTCTGTTCACATCCAAATGTTTTTAGAAGTAAAAATGGAACTACTCCTTCATATGTACTCACTGTCACATAGTGTCTTCCTGGTGAGCCCATCACTTCCACTAAATGCTAGTGCTTTCTGTTCCTAATCTACCATCTTCCTCATCCCATCTCTTCCTGTGGTCAATCAAGATTTTTTTCTCTAGCTTTTTCTGGACATCTCCATCTGAGTGTCTGAGGAGAAAACAACTTGACATGCATGGCACTCAAAAATTGAAATGGTTAATGTATTACATTAATTTTCTAATTCCTCTTAAAATAACTGGAATTCTCTTTGTAGAATAATTATTTCATTTTTCTCTCAGTTCTGGTTACATTAACTCCTTCACTTCTTGAATTTAGGATCTGTGTGCTTTTGATTCCAGAATGTTTAACCTTGAACTCTCTCTTGAGTTTAAGATCTACTTTTTCAGATGTTTAACTGGGTTTACTACATGTTTCTCATTTCCAGCTATCCCCAACTGTATCCTCTTCTTTTGCATTATTGATTTTGATTAAAGATTTTACCATCTATTCAGGCTCTGAAGATAGAATCTATATGTCATTTTATACTCTTTCCTTAATCTTAGTCCCGACATCCAATTAAGTGTAAAATTTTAACAAGTTTCTTCTGAAATATCAAATTTGGCTTTTTATCTTCATTCCTACCTCCACTGCCTTTGTCGAGGCAGTGTTTTACTCTACAGTTAGTGTCTTTGCATTCTCGTCTAGTCCATTTTACAGGAACATAAGGAGCATTTACTGGATTTTTATAATGTGCCAGGTACTGTGCTAAGGTGTAAGGCAAAAAAAAGACAAAGATTTTACCCCTAAATTTGGATGGCCTGCCTTAAATAGACAGGTAATTTTCCCTTTGTTCCCATAGATCTTCCTTTCTTTCTGTTTTTACACTTTTCCTTCTTTCTTTTTTTTTTATCTTTATGATACAGACTCAATACAAGTAATTGAAATCTGTTGGCAGTTTTAATCATAGCTGTTTACATATACTGTTCTTGTTTATTAATGTGCTTTCTCAAATCTCATTCTCAAAATTTTCTGATATATGGATATGACATGTCAGTACTACTGAGAACATTCTTAAGCTATTTAAAGTACCATGCCAAATTTTCAGGGTAGTTGAAATAAAATTTTAGAAAACCACAGGAAAACCTAGAGGTAAAATAAGTTGTTATAAAATATGAAGCTAACAATATTTTCAAAAGTATTTTATTTTTTTTGATAGAGTACATGTTAAATTCTAGTATTTTCTCTGAAAGTAGCAAATCAAGCTTCTCTTCAAAGAATATTTTTTAAACAAAATCATCTTAAGATTTCTGAGGTGTTTTGAAGGGAGTTTTCAGTCTGCTAAAACTTTCTACAGTTTATACAAAGGTGATTGTCAGATTTATGCGGTCCTTGTCTATTGTTGATAGGTACACACTGGTGGATATTTTGCGTGCCATCTTACTGTCTTTAGAAGCCATGATTGAAGATCCTGAGCTTCAGGTGAATGGGTTTGTTTTGATCATAGACTGGAGTAACTTCACCTTCAAGCAAGCCTCTAAACTTACACCCAGCATGCTGCGATTGGCTATTGAAGGCCTTCAGGTAAAGTTTTACAAGTTATCCACTTTCTTGGTCTCCTATATATGTGTGTGTTAGAATATCTAATGTGTTAGGATTACAAAATGTCTCACTTAAAGAATAAAAATTTTTAAATATAGTTTTAAAGCACAAACATTAAAACACTAACTGGACAAAGGATTTTAGAAGAAAAGATGAAGGGATATGGGCCTTTTCATTGGTGAGAATTTGTGATACTTGGCACAAGCCCTCACTGTGCCTAAACATAAATATGGATGATAAGATGAGATGGTTTATCTTGATAATCAGAGCAAGCAAAGTCTTTTGGATTTGAATTGTTAGCTATTTAGGTTTATTTTTGTTTCTTTTTTCTTTTCTGTGTGTATTAGTTAATTAGTTAAAGATTTCCTTCATTATCTCCTTTAACCTGGTGAATTTGGGACATGATGGACAATGTCTTCCTATTGCCTTAAAAAACTATTGTAAAGTCAGTCAATATGCTTTTTGATCTCTAAAATACAGAATTACTGTTTGGAATTACTTTTCTAGACTTAGTTGGGGATTTTTGTTCTTTTTTGTTTTTGTTCTTTTTTTTTGGTAGAAATGCTATCACATAGAATTTATATAGAAATGGTGCATCTTTCAATGAATGGCATAACTGGCTCAGAATTATAAAATGGAAAATCAGTTATTTAGAGACATGCCATAAACAAATTACCGATAATTTCTTTTTAGCTTTTAAGATGCCCTTATTCTGCTCTGTCTTTACTTTGGTTCACAATACATTCTATATGATATTTATGGAATAAATTTTAAAAATTTATAAATATTTATAAATTAACTCTTGAGTAGTATTATTCTTTGTATGTTCAACATGAATTTCATAAGTTTCCAAGTCAAAAGTTTTTTTTTTCAGTTACCATCAAAAATATCACTAGTTTTAAAATAACTAATTATATCTTTGTCATTCATTCATGAATTACAAGGAAGAGATTATAGCTAGAGAGCTCTCCTAATCACACAGGTACACATCCATACACATAACAATAGTTGGAAACAACATTTCTTTATTCAGAAAAGTCTATGCTTCCTGAGAATGTTATGCAAATTTATGTAGCTGGGGTGGACATTTTTTTAAAAATTTGTATGCCATGAATGAAATTATGACAAGAAAGACTACAGATGTGTGTGGTTGCTCTGATGTGAATGCTTAGACAAATAAAGACACACATCTTGTTCATTAGGCCAGGATGTTAGACTTTTTTTTAAATGTTAAATAAATCAAAATTATCCAGATCTCTGCTCCATAGTAATTTTCGACTATATCTGTATCTATAGGTACCTTAGTTGATGGCTGATTACTTCCTAAAAATAAGCCACTTCTCCAGGTGGCAGCACATCTTAACTAAATTGAATTCACACTTTGAGTTTTGACTCTGGAGTGAATAAGACACTCTGATTCTATTTCTCTGCATGGCTTTTCCCCATGCAGATTTCCTGTCTTGCTCTTGGTGAGTCATCCTCTCTTCTGTCTTATTTTAAGTACCACCTTAAAAAAATCCACAGAGACAGTCAGTTAGGGTTGAGAGAGGGCACAGGATAACACATTTTTGGAAAAGTATATATCATGTAGAATCATTCCTAATTCTGTCCTAATGCCAGCAGTGTAATAAGAATTTTATTTTGTAAAGAAAATTGGTTGCCACCAACCAGGTTATTTAGCACAAAACGATAACCTAGAGTTTTAGAATTATTATCACTATTTAACCTGTGTCTTCTCTTTGCACCAGGGCTAGACAAGGCCTTCAGCTGCATGAAGGACTGGAGAACTCATATTATTCCTGAGAAACTGAAAAAAATAATAAAACACTTAAGGATAGACTTAGTGCTTTGCTATTTGCCAACTTACAACACTGTATGGAGACATTTAGCAGTAATGTGAGAAGTCATTGCAGGAGAAAAAGCTGACAATTCAGACATGTTTGGGAGCTTCTCCATTATCCCTGACCACTATCAAAACTTCTTTAAGTGCTGAGTGTTAGCGTGACAAGAGCTACAGTCAGATTTAACCACCTTGCTTAAGTTAGAGAGGGTAAATGTCTTCTACCCTGCAGGACCTATTCTGACTTTCTTATCTGTATTCTCCATAATGTCTAAATTTCCTTTACTTTCTTCCGGGACCCAGACTGAGTAAGCAGGGTTAATTCCTCTCTGGTTGCCAGTTTGGAAGCCAGTTAAAATAAGGGAGCTCTTCCTGCCAATAAATTTGACATGTTATTTACCTTTCATCTCAATGTTTTCTCTGATTCAAAATTATTTTTTAAATGCTCTACATCTATGTCTATATCTGTATCTGTGTCTATGTGTATGTCTTTATCTATATCCAAAAACGATGATAGTTCTGAATG
Source organism: Macroglossus sobrinus (assembly GCA_004027375.1). Taxonomy (NCBI): domain Eukaryota; kingdom Metazoa; phylum Chordata; class Mammalia; order Chiroptera; family Pteropodidae; genus Macroglossus; species Macroglossus sobrinus. Next base: position 9,674 of record PVKZ01003656.1, on the reverse strand, counting down.
ACATTATAAAATGTGCTAAAAATGTTCTATTATAGCATACATGATTACATATTTAATTTTATATTGAAGTTCATTTTCTCAATTTTCTAATTTAGTCTGTTTATTTTACATTTGCTATGAGAAATATTATTGTGCATTGATATATTTTTCATGCAGAACATGAATAAACTTATATTTGAGATTGACATAAGACCATAAAATGTTCAAATTAAAGATAATATACACAATTTTAGGTCACTAAATACCAACTACCACCATCACCATGACCACCAACACCACCACAGTAATAAATCACTCCAATTAACCAAGTCAAAAAAATTAGGAGATGAAAATATTTTTAATAAGTCAATGATAATTTATATCAGCTCATAATTCTGCTATAGTATGTTACTTTTATTTAGAAAAACATAAAAAATATTTTAGGGAGTTGAACCAAATATAAGAAAGGCTACCCATGGGTTTGGTGCCAGAGAGGAAATTTACTTTAATTGTATGCATTATTAATGGATTGTAACTATATTTTGAAGAAGCCTCTCTCTCTTCCTCCTGAGGTGACTGCATAACCTCTCTATCTGCATAAACCAGCCCCCTTTGTCCTTAAGTAAAAGAGTATTTTGAGTGACCAGTTAGAGATAGAACCTGATACCTTGAATTAAGACACATAGACCATTGCTAGAAGATCAACCCATGATCACAGTATGAGTCCAATAGAGAGACAATGTGGAAGAGTAGAAATAGAATGGGCTTTATAAGTAGACAGACCTGAGTTTGAATGACAATTCTGCCATATATCAAATACTTGGAAAAATTCCTGAACTTGTTTGAATCTCAGTCTATTCATTTATATCAATTTTAAAGATTTATATTAGAATATTAGATATCAATGCTCAAGTAATTGATGTGCATGAACTAATTTTTCAAGTGCCATATTTTTCTGCATGTGTGCTGGTTTTCTCACAATTCAGTGACTACCTAGACTGTGAAGACTTAAAGTTGATTGATTTTGGGACTCTAAATAATATATTTGCTTTTAGTGCTCAAATGTACATACACCAATTGCATATTTAAAAAAACATTTCACTGTGTAGTTAAATAATATCTAGATATTTTCATGTTAGATGACAAATAAAACATTTTTTCATGTTAAAAGTCAAACAAAAAAATGAGATTGTTTCACCTGGTGAAAATTACTCTTTCTTTCTTTTGGGAGAAGCTCAAGGCACTGTTGGAAAGGAGGTGATTGTGGAGCTACCCTTAGCCTTGAGGGTTGAGCATTAGTTTGCTAAGTGAACAAGGATAAAAAAGTATTTTGGGTGGGGAACCTTTAAGGAAGATACTTTGAACAAACATATAGCTATACAGGGTTGAAAGTATGTGATAAATCTGTTTTGATATGGTTAAAATGAGAAGTGAATTGAGGTGAATAACCAGAGATCAGCTGAGAAAAGCAGAATGAGCCTTGGGTCCATTAGATGGAAAATCGCATGCTATGTGGTTTGGCCTGTGTTTCCTAGACAGGGGGAGGTGTGGAATAGGAAAGTGACCTTGTCTCTCCTCTGCTTTGGGAAGATCTCTCAGGTAGAAAAATGAACTTGGATCAAAGAAAGGAGGTGTTAGATCTAGAGAACCCCCAAACTATCCTGGAGATAATTGTATTGATCTCATTTTGTAGAAAAGGAAATAAAACTTCAGAGAATTTGACACTCGAATGTTCTCAACTGACATCAAGACTTGAGTCCAGGTTGGCTGACTCTAAACACCAACAATGTCTTTCTTGAATCTTATTGTTTCTATTGTTTCTAGGTCTGTGCCTAAGAAAAAGTGCATAGGCTCAGTTTAGAGTAACTTCTCTACCTCATGCCAGTCCTCACATTTTAATACAGGGCACATTTGTTTATTAAGATAAACAAAACAGTGCTAATTAAAGAAGTCATAAATGGCTGACCTGTGGACTTGCATTTGTTTTGATACCAAGTGTCAGAACCATTTCCTTCTTCCTTGAGTGATGGCAAGCCTCCCATGATGAAGACCAAGGAAAAGGTGCTTTTCTGCTAGTTAAAGAGGACTTATATTAACACAACTCCAAATTTGCAAGCCACTCATGATGTTGGTTTGAGGCAGTTCTATATGCTTTCTGTATGCAGAATATTCAAACTTTTTTTTTTTTTTTTTGGCAGCGGGGGAAGGCAGCCCTTGGTTGACCTCACAGATTCCAAGAAACTTGTCAGCTTACAATCCCTTATTTTTTTTATTTTTTACACCTACAGCACCTGGTCTTCCTAGGTGGTCTCCCATCCAAGTACTAACTAGGCTCAAACCTGCTTAGCTTCCGAGATCAGACAGGATCAGGCATGTTCAGGGTCGCATGGCTGTAGACTAAACTTTTTTTTTTAATAAAAGACATCAGACATTTTTATTGACATAATGTTGTACCTTGATAGATAAGAGGCAACATGAAATATTTTTGTGGTAATAAAGTATTCAAAGTATTCAGGCTTCATTGGAAAGAAAAGACAAAGAGAAAATTGTCTTGCTACTTACAAGAAGTTAATTAATTAGGTTAGTTATAGTATCAGTAAGCATCTTAGAAAATCAATACAAGATTAAGTGAATGTGACCTATAGACTCTAAGATATCTGCCTGAGAAGCCAATTAAAACATGAAATATTTGGAAATACCTGGAACAACTTAGACTGTTTGAATTTACATAGGAGTGTTGTGCTTTTAATAATTTTTGGTCACAGTTGCTCTATTTTTATTTTTTTTATAAAATAGTCCATTCTTAAAACACTTTAATAAAGAAAAACTCAAATGCTCTTCTGAATCCATAATCTCTTATTTGTGATTAAAAAAAAAATTACCCTGACCCTGCTTGTGCTTTTCATTGTCCTTTGGATATATTTATCTGTTATTCCCCCTTAGCTCTGTCCTGCTGTGTCTGTGCTTTTGCTTTCACAATTTCACAGGAATCCCCAAACTCCATCTGCTGAAAAGAACATAATGTAGTCAAGATATGGGTCTGTTGGCAAGGGGTTTGGCTTTAACAAAGAATTGAATAGCTCTTTGAATTGCTACATTAAGACTCAGATGTAGGGCCATCACAAAATGCCTAAATCAGTGCCAAATATCGTAAGAGCCCTTAATAACTAGGACTTGTGAAAGACTAAAGAATATGTAATTAATTCACACTACTTAATGCTAGCCCTTTCTTTTGACTCAAAGGTTCAGTGTTATGAGCAGCCACCCATCTACTGGATCTGAGAGCTCTGGTCATTCATGTGGAAGGTAGAAAGTGCTGCTGCTACAAATTTTGGCTCTGCCTATTTGGAAGCTCAGTCCTACCTAGGGGATCTTGCCAAAAAACGAGATAATGCTAATGACTTAGAGCATCTCTGTCCAAGGCTAGGGGGTGAGGAGCTCCATTACCTTCAGTCTAACTTTAGCTTATTCAGTCCTCCAAATCCTACTCACAATTTCTGCCAGCTTTGAAAATTGTACGTGTGTGTGTGTGTGTGTGTGTGTGTGTGTGTGTGTGTGCGTGTGTGTAGGATGGTTAAAGGAGAAGATTAAGAAGAAACTTATGAGATAGTAAATTAAAGGTTCTTAATAAAAAAGAAGGACTCTGTGCTTGGCAGCAGTGTTCTGTGCAGTAATCTTTAACCTGCCGAGAGTTTCCAGGCCTATAATGTGCCAGACAATACATAGTAGAAACATTTTGCATATAAGCTACCTTGTAAACTTAAGGCAGCATTATGGCAAATTAATGGGAGGGGGCAGAACGAATGCCTAATTTTCTGAAAATGACTCATGAACTGTATTCATTCAGACAGCCTGGAGATGGGAGCATTTATTTCCACATTTTGTATGCACAGGCAGAACCATATTAAGAAACAGTGACAAGGGCAGTGTGTAAAAAAAGTGACGTTTTATTCATCACATGCATAGCTGTCTGAGCTAAGTGTGCCTCCTTTCAGTTGTTATTTAACCTAAAACAAAATGAGTGAAAACTCTAATGTTGCTTTATTTCGTAATGTGAGAATGTGGTAGTTTGGCTGAGAGGTTTAGTGCTCAGAAGCAGGACATTGGAAGTCTTTTTAAAAGCTGAAAATAGACATGTAAAAGCTATATATAATATTCAGTTCAACAAGCAGGCTAAGGATTATGTAACCTTTGATAATGAGCCATATATATATGTATCTCCACACAATACACATATATGCACATATGTACAAATGTATATCGATTTTTTTGCATTAAAATTGTTGTTTATTTCTTTTGATTAGTAGCTAAATCTGTTTAAAGTGTCTAGTTGTAGGAAGTAGATATTATCCTTGATAAAAATGAGATGAATGCTCTAGAGTTATTTAACACATAGTGACTGAATTAGAGAGTATCAGTAATTAGTAATAAAATATAATAGCTGCATAATTTGAACCACTGTTAAAGAGACTAGTTATCATTTTGCTTCAAATAACCAAATAATTGACACAATGAAAGGGAAAGAAGTGAATAATCATTTTTTGGTCTGAGTCATTAAGATAATGCTAAATGGATAGAAAGTAATTATTTATAATAAAAAACTGAATGAATAAAATGAGCTCTTCTTTATTTCATTTTATTGGATGTTTAGACATGTCCTTAACTAGAGAACAAAAAAAGATAAGTAATTGTACGTTCTCTATTATTCTTTATTAGTAGCAATGTAAATGAATCTTGATATATCCTTCTCTCATCATCAAATTAAAACTGCTAAATGGAAATGCCCATTTATACTTTGAAAGATTAGTGTAGATGCAATGGAATACTATTTAGCCTTAAAAAGAAAAAGGAAATCTTGTCTTTCGTAAAAATATGGATGAACCTGGAAGATATTATAGTAAGTGAAGTAAGCCAGGCACAGACAAATTCTGTATGATCTCACTTATATGTGGAACCTAAAAAGTTGAATTCATAGTTACAGGCCATAGAATGGTGGGGGAAATGAGGAGAGATACTAGTCAAAGGCTACAAATTTTCAGTTATAAGATGAGTAAATTCTAGAGACCTAATGTACAGCAGAATAATGTATTGTATACTTGAAATTTGCAAAGATAGTAGATCTCAAGTGTTCATACCACACACATAAGAAGGTAATTATATGAGGTGATAAATACAAGTCAGCTTGATTGTGGCAGTCATATTGCAGTATACATGTATATCAAAATGTCATATGCTGTACCTTACATATGTACAATTTTATTTGTCAATCATACCTTTAAAACCTGGAAAAATTGTTTAAGATCTCAGTATCATCAGATTTTCCTACAGATGTTGGTAAAGTTGACACGCTTATTTTTCAAATGTTTAGTCATTTTACCTTCATAACTGTAATCTCATGAACATCTAAACCAAAATATTTTGAAATCTTAAATTAAGGTATCATTTTTGTTTTCTTAAATTTTAAAATTCTGGTACCTTATTGCCAGAATCTTAGAGGTGAGTGATTCTTCTGTCTCATCTATGCATTCTTGTTATATTCTCTTAAATTTGATTTGAAAACCAGAATATTCTTTATCCTCTACTATAACTATTTGAAGATCTGTTTTTAATGGCTTTAGTTTTCTTTAGACCTACAGAAGAAGAGTTTATTATGGAGAAGCCATAATAAACTCATAAGAGAAATGCCTCTTTGAATTTATCCTGGGAGTATTTGATGCATAATTAATAAGAATGTGTTTAAAGTCAATCGCATTTTAAAAGGCCCCAGTCAGTTAGAATTTTAAGATGTGAGTGAGTGTAAGGTAGTTATATAAGATAATGATAAAAGCTACAACAGACCAAAATGGGTACACTGCTTCAATTTTCTTGCCATGAAGTCCAATAGGGTGCTTTGGATCAATGTATGGTGCTTCTTGTAGTGAGTCAGTGACCTACATTCTTTCTGCCTTATTGCCCTGCCATTTTCTTTGTGCGGTTTCCAAGGTCATTTTGCTCAATTCATTCTATTTCTCTATAAGCTGAAAAGGCATAGAGGATCACATATGATACATTTCTATGGGCCAGACCTGAAAACAGTGCACATTACTTCCTTTTAAATTCTACTAGCTTGAAAACTTGGTTGATTGGTGTCTCATAAATACAAATGAGGTGAAGAAATGTAGACTAACTATGATCTTAGGAAGAAGAGGAATTATGTACATGTTATTCTGTCTTTCACAATGTTGATTCCCTAAATAATATTGATGATTCTTCAATCAGCTTTTTATGCCATAGAAGAGGTTATCATTACTGTTTCAAGGAAGTTTAATTTCTAGATATAAGCATAAAAGAATAAATATATCTTACAATTCAGTATATGAACTGACTTCAATCTCTATAGTTGACAAGTTTTGCCTAGATAAGAGGGCTGGCAATTCTGTGTATCTGGGTCACTATAACTATATCTCTATAACAGAGGTAACACAGCTGTGATACAGTCAGTTTAACTCTCCTGAGTATTTTTAAACTTTAAAAGGAGAAAAAGGTAAATAATTTCTCTATAGTCTTAAGAACGTTTTGAAGAAAATTATAATGATGATTTTGTTGCTCATTCTTGAAGTTAGGAACCCTCTGAATTTGAAATTTAATTTTTATAAAATGAGAATATGGCATTTTCTTTTGTATGAGATGACTTAACTTGAGGTACTGCCAGAAAAGAATATTAGCTGCTAACATATGGGAAGGATTTCCCAAGTCTTGTGTGACCTTAGATCTTAGAACCTGTCAGACTTTAGGATGTAGAGTCTACCAGCATTCACCCTTTTGTCAATATTTATCAAGTACTTTAAAAAACTCAGGTTGGAGTTTTACTTGTACCTTTTAGTCATATAATGAAAACATAATAAGTCAATATAATTTCAGTACAGAAATTAATAAATTAATGTAAAAGTTACATTGTCAGTACTTAGTTTTTCAGTCATATTGTATATTATAAAAAAATCTACTTTCCCCTTGAGGATATTCTAGGAGCTCTTTATTTTATGTTTTGATTTTTACCTCTTGTTTGTTAGGTCTATATTAGGCCTGTCATCCTAAAAAATTTAAATTTCACTCTTGTTTTATTAGCTGCTGCTTGTTATTTCCTCAAGTCCTTGAATTCTTTTCTCTTTTATATACGTGTATGTGTGTGTGTGTGTGTGTGTGTGTGTGTGTGTGTAATATATATATATTACCTGAAAGAATACAGCGGAGGTAAAATTGTAGAATATTTGCATTCTCTAAAATGTGTTTATTCTGTTTTCACATTGGTTGATAGTTTTGCTAGATATAAAAGTATAGATTCAAAATAAATCTCTCTTAGTACTTTTAAATCATTAATTTATAGATGTTAGGTATTCATTATTTCTGATAAGAATTTTTATTTCAAATTTTTGTTACCTTGTAGGTACCTATATTTCACAAAAGGTTTTAGGACCTTTCTTCATTTTGGTATTTATAAGCATGCATCTAAGAACAGATCTTTTTGTGTGTCTTCCAGAACTTAATGGATACTTTTAATTAGTAAAAAATATTTTTATTATTCTTTCCTCTCAATTTTTCTTTGATCCCTTTTATGGCACTCCTATAGCCTGACTATTGTATCTGTGGTCTTAATGCTCTGTGTATTATGAGGTTTCACAACCACATGTATTTTTTATTAAACTTTCCACTTTAGGTAATTATAGATTCGTGTGCAGTAGAACACAGAGATTTCATATGTGTTTTAATCACTGGCAACATCCTGCAAAAATACTGTACAATTTCACAACCAGGCTATTACAGATTGATATAATGGATGAGAGTCCTGGCTGCTTATGCAGACTTCTCTGACACCACACTGGTCGGGGCAGGGTCCCTCATTAAAACCTGGTGAGGGTGCAACTCTAGGCTCACTTTTTGCCCTTTGCTAGTGAGGGTGGGAGTGAGGTCACATTTCTTTTTTCTATGGTATTTTGTTGGAGTAGAGTAGTTATTACCTAAAGTTTTGCATGTTGTTAATATGCACCTTTCTCAGTCCTTTGCCCATTGAGAGCAGCTTTTGTGAGGACTTTTTTGGTTTGTTCTGATTGGAGTTTCCAATTGTCATTTTCCTGGGATCTAAATCTGAGATACATGAGGCAAAATGAAACCCAGGGAATTTACCATCATGATATTCTTTGGATCTCAAAGTCCATAGCTGGTCTGTATTATTCTCTTCAGCCTTCATAATTTTTTTATACATAATGCCCATTTTTTGTGTTAGTTTAAATAAATAAAGAGAAAAATAAAGAGAAGTATGAGTATTTCATCTTGCTGTAAGTGGTAGTCAGAACCACATATATTTTTCATCTTCCTAATTTTATCAAATATCTGATTTAATAATGTAACTCTTCCTCATTTAGTTCTTATTGTTGGTGTAAATTTATTATAGTTTGTTCTGTTTATTGTCACTTAAATTTGTGGAAGCAGGTGAGGAAATTGTATTTATTCGGTCTGACATTGACTTGGAAGCACCTTAACTCCTTAAGAACAATAATTATCTAGTGTATATTCACAGGATGAGAGAAATGAAGTCATGACCCATCATTTTATCTTTATGTGAGGCTCTAGGAGAGAAATTATTATTCTCCCATATGGTAATAGTTTTTTTTTTTTAAAAAAATGTTCTTTAAATCTCTAGATATGTTTTTTTTGGAGTGAAATATGGAAAAAAATTACTTCCAAAAATCAAAATTCCAAGGGATGACCTCATAATTTTTTTGCAAATCAGTACAACTAGACCTAACTCAACACTTCAAAGCTTAGAAAACCAGATTTATTTGCCAATGAGTAGTGACTCAGTCAACTTTATCACCTGGTTTCAGAAGAAGATTTCAAAGAGATGCCTCTGGCCAGCCCATTATCTCTCCTAAGATGGCTAAGGAAAGCACATTCTACTCCACATGGGGCAATGATGGGTTCTTACATCTGGAAGATAAACTACATTTAGTGGTAACTGAAGCCTGCTGTCTCAACATGGGGTAGATGATCAGCATCATAGTGGGTTACTGTTATACGCTGAACTTAGAGATGTAATTTAGTTAGTGAAAGGAGAGTGAAAACACTCTTCTGTAAATCATAAGAGGCTGTTTTTTAGTTTTATCAGTGTTTAGATCTGGAAAAGACCTTAATTCAAAGAAGAGCTAACATAACTCCAATGCTGCATGGAAACCGTTAAAGGAGACCTAGGCTTAATTGAGCAGCACCATGGAGAGTTCCCAAGATTCTGTAGCTGTGGTTAGTCTTTTCTACGTTACAGTTCTATTTCTCTAGCAATCGCTGCCTCTAAAGTAAGCCCCTGCACTTCGCAGACATTGCAGAAGTAGAAATTTTCTTCATTATCCCTGAAGCTCATAGTTTATGTGTTTGAGTGAAGGGTACATTTTTCATGTGCCCCAAGGTTCTTTTTTTAAAACTTTTTATTATTATTAGCTCCAGTTTTTGGAATTGTTTACTGGAAGCTTATATATTAGCTTATCTATTGGAATTAAAATGTTTTCTTCCTTTACTTTCTCCTAGAAGCTTCACATAATTTTACTTAAACCTATTTTTAAAAATACAAAATATTCTTAAGTTGTATAATAGGGTGAAAGAAGTGAAACTGTGGTTTATATTTCATCTTGTGGCCACAGAAGAAAGGATCATCTTCTTTCAACCAC